>VXBZ01003795.1:52168-94422 GCA_013399135.1 Heliornis fulica
ATATTTATATTTATTTAAAATATATTTTTTTTAAACCCCGCAGTCAAGTGTATTTCTGTCACAGCAATATTCGAGTTCTCCTGTGACTGTAGAAGAAACAACTTGAATTCAGACTCCCAGAGATAATGGGACTGATTTTCAAAGAGTTTGGATATACACTGTTTCCAGAACACAAAACCTGAAGTGTAGATCCTGAACATTGTTCTAAAGGATCAAAATTCATATTTTTCCTATATAAATTCTTAGTTCCTACTGATAAGACCTTTTTCTAATTCATGTTAATATTATTCCTTTCCATTTCCCCTGTAGCAAACAAAGCTAGAAACACTTTACATTCACAATATATTAAACCATATCTTGAAGTGTTTTGCTCAGCTTTCTGCTAACATACATTAGTAAGCTGTTGTTTTTGGCATAGTTAGATGTATATAATTCAAATTATGGCAATTACAGCAGAGGCATAATGTTTTTGGGGATTTTTGTTCAAAATTTTTTTGCATTGTGGTGTTCTGTACATCTGAGATAAATCGGAGAATAGATAAATAGTTCCCTGGGGAATATGAAGACTGATAGCATATCCAGCCTTGAAGAGACTCCATTTAATATCCAGAAAGACCTTTAATGATGTGCAAGGAAAGTATTTTATTTCACTAGTTGAAATCTGCTGTAATACCAGAACTCAACACTTTGTTAAAGCATCAGAAAGGCAAATAAAATAAGCTGTGTCCTCTGCCAATACTTTCTACTGTAGCAACAGAGGAATGGAAAGAAAATACTAATTGAAATCTAAAGCCAAGGATAGCTGCTGAGAAACAAGTTGAGCACTGTTTTAATTGATTTTGGTAATCAGCTTCCTGATTACTTAGGTCACTTGATTATCAAACTTGTACTTGAAGACAGGTGAGGCTGCAGAATGTATTATATAACCTCATAATTATGAATTCTTTGCTGCAATTGTCAAGTATTGCATTGATTCATCCATAATGGTATAAGAACCTCTTGTATTAGATCTGTTAAACATGATATTTTTAAATAAAATTAACACAGGAACACCCAACAACCCCCCCAATCTCACAAACCCCTCAAAAAAAAGAATATAACAACTCACAAAAAACCAGATTCAAAACTGTGGCTTAGGTTAGGTATAGGAATTTATTTCATGCTTTATGCTACTGTTACACTTGTATTGTCCACATGTTGTTTAGCTTCTACAGCAAATGGAGAAATTTAATTTGTATAACAGGGCCATCTGTTGAGGTTACTGTGTTTACTAGCTTCACTGTCATCCATTTCTGATGACAGTGAAAACAGTCAGTCTTTTTGGACATCTGTTTCCATCCTGTAGATATTAACTTCAGAGTAGGTTTGGTCCTCTTTTTCACATTTCTCAATGCTTTGATGGAAAGATTCTGTCTCTGCTCTTTTACTACTAAACTGTGTCACTCAAATGACATATTCCAGTCTGAAATGGGCATATTTTCACAGATAATATGAAGTTGTATTAATAAATCCTTCAGCAACGTATGTGGCACCCCAAAGCATAAATCTCCACCTTCATTGTATGATAATAAGGCCACTGAATATCAGCCAGCTTCCACCCTCATTCAATACCCAAATTCACATGTAGCTTAAATAAAAAAACATCAGTCTCAACTACTCTTTCTGTATTTCTGCTGCTTTTACCCCTTTATCAGCTGATTCTCCAGTAATTGCTGCTTCCAAGGACATTCTGGATTAAAAAATTGTATTTAATGAAATAGATTGTTTTCAGAAGCTCCAGTTAGGCAACCGTGAGTTCTCATAAAGTTGTAGGACCAGTTTCATGGCTTTGGATTTTCAGGGTCTTATCTATATTTCTATCAAATAAGTGAAGTCAATAGTTTTACAGTCCACTAACAATAATAGGTCAATATAATATAATATNAGGTCCAGTACAGAATTACATTATAATAGCTTATTACAAAGTTCTGAACATCATGATTTTCCTGTTTTTAAGAGAACTGCCTCCAACAATACTTAATATTTTGGATTATAGACAAATAATAGTTTTGCATTTCACTTTTGAAAGCCTTTACATAGTTAAAATGTTTATTTGCATATTTAATTCTAGTATAATTATTTTTTAAAATATGCATAATTTTACATCACCTTTTTACTTCTGAAACCTGGAAAACCCTGCTCATGAAAGCCACACATTTATGAACCCACCAAAACATAAGAAAAAAAAAAAGGTTTTGCTTTGGGAAAGTTCTGAGCACTTTACAGAGCTTGTCTTTACAAAGCACACCACTCAAATAACACTTCAGTAGTTTAGGAGCAATCTATAGTTCTATCCACTGTACAGAAAGCAAACCCATTGCTCTTTTAAATTACCATCATATTGAATATTCAGTATCTCACTGCCATATGAACAGTAAAAAAGGCTTCTAAAAACACTGTCCAAAATTTCCTTGCTACTTATTATTCTTTGGGCAAAATCCTGTATAAAACTATAGCAATGTAATTGAACACAGGAATAAGAAACATGCCAAAAAATCTTTCTCACTATTGATCTGTAATGTTTTATAGGAAATGTTAGATAGGTTGTCTTTTATTTCTAATAATAAGTTTCATAGTATTTCCATTTTACAGTAAGCATATTTTGCATTTATCTATACATGACAATAGTGTTTCTCATGAACAACCTGTGATATCACACAGCTTTCAGAAAATTCACATAAATAGCAATAAAAAACATATCTACTCATTCATCTGCGGGACTATAGGAAGAAGGCCACATGAAACTGAAATACTTAGCAATAACAGAAGAAAAAAAAAAAGGCTATTCTGTCATTAATCTGCTCTGACAGCTGACAGTTTATGTTCACAAAGGTTGGCAAAGAAGGTAGCAGCAGCAACAGACTGATAGTTATCTCAGCTACACTTCAGAGAAAAGCTCACTGATTTTTGGAGTGAAGAGAGCTACAGGGATGAGAGAGTATAGAGCGACTTCAACAGAGTAAATCAGACGGAGTGTCACAACAGAAGTACCGTGACCTGTTATGAATTTGGTTTTATTTTTATTTTTACCATCTCAAAATACGAGACCAATTTTAAAGCTCACGTAAGGACAACTTCTGCTGAAGTTGAAGTGAAGGAGGTGAATGAATTTTACTAATTCCCTCATCATTTTTTCTCTAATCATTGTAAACACTATGTATCTCCTTTAATGCAGTTTGAATTTGTTAGGGCTACAAAAAAAAAAACAACACTAGACATGTCTGGACATGACAAGTGACAGCATAAGGGGATGAGAAATTGCACAGGTGGCTAATGGAGAAGCATACCAGAAACAAACAAACATGACAGGCAGCAGAAGTGGATCGCTGGGACCTTCTGATGAGCAGTGCCCTGCAAGGACAGGAGTGTCTTGATAGCCCCATCTATGACATCAGGAGTAGCTGAGATTATCAGAACTACCACGGCTGGGTACAGAGGCATCAAAATTGAGACAAATGGGGAAAATTTAATTAGAGGCAAGTTACATTTGGAAGAGACTTGAATGAAGAAAGGGAGGGCAGTAAAAATGATTATCAAGACTATCAGGATGAGAAGATGGTATATACAAATTAGGTGTGTGGAGCTTTTGGTGAGTCCTTTTTGGGCAGCCCTGCAGTTGATGACTGTAAGCTTCAGTTGAGAATCTTAAACTAAATCTCTTGGTCTTAGCATACTCTGGATGGCAAACCTGCTTCCAGAATAAAAAAAAAAGGGATTAATAGGGTGCTTTGTTGGCTAAAAGTGGATCCTTAGATGACTGTATCTAGTGGTCGAATTGGGTACTGGTATCATGATGATAGTCCCCATTCAAAGTTGATGCCATCAGCAGCTACTCACCACTTCCTAACAGAATTTACCTATTGAAGTGTTAGGGAAAAAGTCCTGTGAGCTTTGCTTATTATCTGGCATGCTTTCCAATTTGCAGCTACCTGAATTATTTAGAACTATTCAGCATATTTCCAAGATAATTTTTTCCCTTTCAGAAAGTGCAACAGAGAACAAAAGGCTGCATCAAATGTTCATGGTGTGGTCTGGTGCTTTTGAAAGGTGAATGCTGTTATTTTTGTGTAATTTTCATCTGTACAATACAAAATCAGCAGTGTTAAATAGTTCTGTATGACAAGACTAATTGTCACTATTTCAGTAAAGCAAAAAATGTATGGTGCTTATTTGATGAGTAGGTGGGAATTAAAGCTGGAAGCATTTTGTGCCTTTTCTCTACCCTACCAATGAACAGCTATGACTTAGAAACTAATGAAGAGAGCTGTTTTTTTCTTGGCTTTATTCACAAGAAGCTAGAAAAGGTACGATTTTCAATCTCTACATAATTCCACAATTAATATGAAATAATTAAAGAGTATTCATTGGTTTGTCATGATTCCCTAGTCCTTACATGCCATAGTAATTTAAAGGGGACAGCAAATGATACTTGCCATTTTAGGAGATTAAAATGCTATGCCACTGCTTCTCAAAATGCACCAATTTGTTTTGGCAGATCAGTTTGATTCTGTTTTGTATTAAAACGATGACAAGCATCTCAACTGATGACTGACATGGGAAAATTTTATTTATGTTTATGCACATCAAACATTAGAAATTATTCATTATGAACAAAACAAAAATCACAAACTGGAATACCATCAAGCACTCAGTTATTATTTTTCATGTGAGTTTGCTTTGTTAATCTGTATTTTCAATGGAACATGTTACAAAAGAAGACCAATCATTTTCTTCAAGATTCAGGGTTTCCTCTTTCACCTCATCTTGCCTCCACTGGAAAGTCTGTCAAACTAACTGTTACATATATGGTAAATGATCTTTCAGAAATGTGATGCATTTGCTCATTAGAAACAAACAATTATAGACTTGAGGAAGCTTAAATGTGCATATGCAATGATGTGACAGCTTTAATATTGCTACAGGATTACCATGGCATAAATTTCTAAATTTTTTGATACCTTCTTAGGAATACTTTCAGTGGCAAAAATCTTAGAGCAAAGCAAAAGGAACCCTCCTAATGTTCATGTGTCAGCAATTTTCAGCTCTTTTCAGATCTGCACAATGTCATATGAAGATAACCTAACCATTATATCAGCATAGTCGTCGCAATGATGATAAGTAGCCTGAACAGCTGCTGAAGGCTTCTGATAGCTTGCTGTTGGTGGCAGAAAATATACTTGTGAGTCTCCACTGAGCCCTGAAGTCAGGAAAGGACAGCACACAAAAAAAACCCCAAACCAAAACCAAACAAACAAACCAACCCAAACCTTGCCTGTTTGGAAGGTGAAGTTTATAGAAACTAGTGCAATGGAACAAATGGACCTATCCATCAGTTTTTCAGTGAGTAAGAGATCATAGCAGCTTCTGAAGTAGTTTATACTTGATGTGATGGAAGAGGAGAGACTGGCAAAATGACAGTGGGATGCAGGTAATGATATATATTTGGAGGGTTATAAAACTTCAGTTGTGCTTACCACAGACCTTAAATACTAGCCTGAACTATGTATTTCACTCAAAATTTACACTATGTTCAGACTGTAAAAAAATCTCAGTCACAGGTTGTTATACTCATTTAACCCATATCCTGAAATCCTGGAAGTAGACCCAGAAATACAGCTTCCTGGAGTAGTCTGACTTGCACGATCTAGAATCACCTCAGGAAATCTTGTTCTTCTAGAGTTTTTAATTTCCAATGCTTTGTCAAGAGGATTTCTCTTTCACTCTTTTCCATTGCCTAATTCTTCAACTTGCCCAGTACAAAAGCAAAACAAAATCAACAGGTCCAACACATATATATGTTTTTGGGGGCATTTTTTCATACTTAATTCACTGTGTTAAAAGGTTTCATGGTATATTTGATGTTGAAATAAGGTAAATCAAAGAGTGGTAAGGAATTTAAAATAAAATACAGCTAGGAGACCCTCTGCCCTGCGTATCCTGATTCAAAAGCCGTGTAGACATTGTCCTCAGAAGACAAGCCTGTGAACTAAATTATCATTTCATGTACTAAAAAATGCAGATATGCAGGTTTGATAGCATACTGATTTTGCCCAGCCTTCATCCTCCTCTTCACTACACCGAAAGTATTAGTTAACTGCTTTTTTCTTTCATGTAGGAGCTGGAAATCTCACCCACATCTCCCTCAGCTTCACCAGTGCTAGATGCCTTTACTTCAATTTGTCTAAATGATTAACATAATGAAGTTAAACCCAGAGCAATTTCTCTTACCCAGTATTTAGCTTGAAGGCTGCTGTTTCTATTTTAAACCTCAAGCAGGGCTTGCATGCCCAAAAGCTTGTCGTCTTTTTATCCAGATATGCTTTGTCTAAAAAAACCTGTGACACATCTCTAAAAAACACATCCTCATTAGCTAATAGGAACACTTTCGGTTCTATTTTAGAATTAACTACAAATTAAGAAAAATAAATACAAACCCCAAAACTTGAGAGCTACCCCATGTGTTTCTTTGGCTTATATACAAACGAGAAACTACCAAATGCACAGAATATATATATAAAATAAATATTTTTTCAGTATCCTATTTCATATATAGGAGTTCTCTGTAGCTTTAGAGTAGGGTTAGAGCCATTGATCGCTTCATTCTGCTCCCACTCCTGTCTTCCAGCTCAGTGGTCTGTGTACCCCTAGAATAACTGGTCTTACTGCAAAATTTGGATGCAAAGAAGGTACTAAGTACCTCAGCTTTTTCCTTATCCTGTGTAACTATGTTCATGTTCTCTGCATTCAACAAAGGATGGAGATTCTCCTTAGCCCTATTTTTATTGTCCTGCTTTATTGACTTGTTCCCTCTTTAGCAGCACCTGTAGTACAGATAAGGTATCCTAAAGCAGATTTGACTACTCTGGGGACCTATATGTTGGCAACTAAATTGAGCCTGCTCTGCTTAGATGTGAGTTTAACATAAACATGGCAGTTGGTTTTGGTTTTAGAGTGTGGAGCCTAATGAAACTCAGGTGACCATCTCCTCTGCATGGCATAACTGGATATCTTACCAGCCTCTACCAGCTGAACAGATAGGATCCTCAGTAAATAAACTGGGAAACTGAAAGTTGGCTAACTTGTAGACATATTTAGGCATATGACTGGAAGCATCTCAGCCTGAAATGGAATCTTTTCTTGCCAGACTCACCTAGTAAACCTTGAGAAGAATGCTGATGAGACCTTTGCGCTGTGAACTACTTAACACATTCCCATGCAGACTGCTCAATCACATTTAATGCCATATCTCCCTCTGCTAGAACATTCAAGTCAAGCCTTGCAAATATTTGTTTTAGGCAGTTTATGAAAAAAGGGTTTGTTTTCTATGGGTGATATCAATTTCCAGGGTACGTGTGATACTGTCAGGATGTATTGCAGTTCCTGTGCTAGCTAAAGCAGCATATTCTTTGGTTTGTGTGGTTCTAATTCTTATTTATGTCAGATCAAAACTTTAACAGTCCTTCTACCTTCAAACTTGGGCTTAGCTGGGACAGAATCATACCAGTTGATAATATGCAAAACAACACCAGATGAAACAGCTATGAGTCCAAAATTATTTCTGGCTAAAAAGATTTGAAACAGGTTTCATAAAAATATCTCTTTTTAGGGAACAGTTTGCAGTCATTACAAACACACAAGCACTTTGCTGAAATAACCGGCCATCAGGATGGAGAAGTTCACTTTACATTTATGCATTACTAGTATCCTGGGGCATATTTATTTAGCAGAAAGTAGGTTAGGATCAGACTCACAAGATCTCTAGCTGATATTAAAAATGGTATAGAGATATACTGTTCCAGAAATAATACTTAAATTCATTTTACCTTTAGGAAAACTGTTCCATAAGAGTTTCCTGTTCTATTTTTAAGAGGGTTTGTGTCAAATAAGGTAATTTTATCTCATTTCTTTATTGATGTCCAAGTTACCAGCGAGTGTTATATTTAAAAAACACTTGAGAACTGCTTAATATATGTTTATGTATATACATATACTTATATATTTATAACTATGTAGAATATGGCCAATATCTGAAAAAGAGGAAACAAAAATTGCATTTTGGAGCATTCTTATTTTTATATGTAGATAGAAGATAGTACAGTCTAATTCATAGTATTTGTGGGATTTAGCCATGCCTGGAAAAGACAAAATCCTAATTAAATATTCATTTATGTACATTATTCTTGGGTTTTTGCTGACTTGAACAGACCTGTGAGAAGAACATCGTCTTTTTTATGAGGTTCCTAATTTTATTTTTTTCTTATCCAGTGAATAAAAACCTCACAGTATTAGAGGAAAACTCTCTCAGTATGGTTAAAAAGAAGCCATTCTATACGTGCTTTTAAGCAGCTTGATTCAGTGAATTACAAGGTAGTCACTATTCACTTCAACTAGGATGCAACAAAACCTGCAGGCTAAAACTATTATACTAGGTATATAATGAGATTAGGATGTTTTAATTTAAACACACGGTTTATTCTGTTTGCTCATTCATTCTCATCTGTAGGACAACAAAGGAATACATTTTTATTTCCACAGTGAAGCCACACAATCCTTCCCACGAGATATATGGAAACTTTTTTATTGAGGCTTAGAACTGAGCAACTAATTGATTTAATTGTAATGCAGTGCCTTTATACACAGTCAATGGAACTGTTACTGAGACTCATAGAGACATTTTCNGGGGCATCTGGAAGTCATCAATTCCAGCACCCTCTTCAAATGTGGTCCAGTTCCGCTAAAGTTTTCAGGGCCTTATCCAAGTTGGAGCTTCGGATATCTCCAATCATGTAATTTCTACAGCTTCTCTGGGGAACTTGTACCTGGTTTGGATTGCCTGCATGACAAAGAAATATTTTCTTACGTGGAGTCATAATTTGAAGTGCTCCAGCTTTTGTCCTGATTACTGAATCTTTGAGAGGAGTCCTGATTTGTTTTCTCTACATCCTCATATTGCTTAGCTGAATCCTCCCACTAGCCTTTTCTTACCGAGCCTGCACAAACCCAGTTACCTTAGCAACTTCTTATTTGGCTCCTGACCATCTGGGTCATTTCTACTGGACTCATTCCAGTGCAGCCATATCTTTTCTGTACAAAAGATTGCAGTGAATGTGACGTTCCAATGCTGAACAGAGAGGAAGTCATTTTTCTTGTCTGTCTGGCTGTACTCTTCCTTATTCAGCCCAGGGTGCTGCAAAGGGCACATTGCGAGCAGCAAGAGTCTGAGGGCCGGAAAAGCCTTACCAATGTCTCAGCACCATCCCACATTTGAGCACCAATCAAACAGCAAAAATCTTAGGACATCAAGTCAGGTTGGCAGATGGGTGGTTCCATCCCTTGCAAAATATAGTTACCAGTCCCTATCACCTACACTGTTTGGTGTGGACACCTGTTTCAGGATCAACTGACAATGAGGCTTCTATTCTGAGAGCTCAGAATAGAAGCCTCACCCGATGCTAGGGTAAGATATCTTTTTGGAAGCTGCCCATTCTTCTCCCCATGCCCTCAGCAGGGAGGAGTGAGTGAGTGGCTTCATGGTGGTTAGCTGCTGGCTGGGAATGAACCACAAAAAAAGGTAAAATCAAGAAAAACGTGGGTTGAGGTAAAGATGTTATAATAGGTAGAGTAAAGCCTGAATGTTCAAGCAAAGGAAAACAAGGACTGTATTCATTTATGCCTATCAGGAGGCAGGTGTTCACCCATCTTCAGGAAGGCAGGGCTCCATCACACATTGTTAGCCGGGAAGACAAACACCATAACCCCAAATGACCATTCCTTCCTCCTTCATCCTGCAGTTTTTATTTCTGAGAATTATGTCATACAGCACGGACTATCCCTTTAATATGCTGGGGTCACCTGTCCCAGCTGTGTCCCCTCCTGACTTTTGTGCGCCTCCCAGCCTACTCACTGGTGGGGTGGGATGCAGAAAATGCCTTCACTCTGTGTACATTTGTGTATTATCAGCACTGTTTTGGTCACAAATCCAAATAGCACCATACAAGCTACTATGAAGGAATTGAACTCCATCCCAGCCAAAACCAGTGCCATGTGATTATGTGAGCCTGTCACTGCCTGCTCTTCCTGCACTGATGTTACAAGGGAGAAGAGCAAATGAAAGAGTTTAGTTACCTGTTGGATGTGAAACTGTTGACACTATCATTGCAATCCCTGCAATAAAGAGAGAGGATAAAGACAAAGAATATTCCAGAAATCTAAACATTCATGTCCTTAGAGCAAATGGAGGTTATTAGTTAACCCTTTAGAAAAAATGATGGGAAATGATTTAAGGTATTACAAACACAGTAGAAATGGCAAACAGTCAAGAGTGGTCTAGATGGCCATAAATAAGAAGAGTACCAATCCCACAGGGAACAAAAGGAGGTGACAGGAAAATCATAACTGTGAAAAGCTCTCCCTATTTCAATAACATTAAGAGTTTCTCTAATGAGCACAATTGGCAAGGGAAGTATCTAGCAATGTATTGTACTACTTAAGACATATTAGGCACTTGCATTTCCTTATGACTATTCCTCTGAGATATTTTGAAGGACAAATGATCTCTTGTGGCTGGGCAGGAGGAATGCTTTCATATAGTTTTGTTTTTATGTATTTGGCAGAAGTAGAGAAATCTTCCTGTGCAGAAACATTATCAGAGAAGCAAAGTTTACCACTTGCAAAGCTGAGTTGTCTTTAGAAGATTAATTAGTACAGAAGGACAGTAAAATGTGCAGCAGGGATAAATTTCGTATTAGTGAGGGAACACAAACAGAATCTGGCGGGTCCATTATATTTCTACAAACATATAATGCATTTTTTGTCCCATACTGCTCTGCAGTTCTTGTAGCTACACAGTGGTTAACTTAAATTCTAAAATATCATTACAGAAATCAGATACCCAGGCCTTTCCAAAGACCTAGCATGACAGCAAGCTGTTATCATATTTTACTGCCCATTGCAACTGAAGTATTAAAAAAATCTTATCTGCTGTCCCTGTTGTGTGTAAGTATATGCGAGACTAATACAGTGAATAATTCCTAATGAGGCAGGCAGGCATCCTGTCACCATAGTTTGCACAACCTTTCTGGATTCTAGGTGAGGATCACCACTTCTACTTCAGTGTCACCACACTTCACACCAAAGAAGATGAAGGAATTGCAGACTATGCATCCTCAAGAAAATCTCTGTATCAGAATTGGCAGTTTTGTTATCAGTGCATTCATATGCATCTGCACCAATGCAAATTAAGTTAAAAAAAGACCAGTGTATCTTGCCTTGTCGCTAAAATCTAGGGCAGATAATGTCATAAGCTGGCAAGAAAGCTGTAGTGGCCCTTCTTTAGAAAGCATCCAATCCTGTTGAAAGGGAGAGAGAATTCATCAAAACTCTAGGGTCTATATAATTCTCATGATAGTTAAATAACCTTTCTTTGTGTTCCCTGCCTGAAAAGCTCCCCTTCTTTTTTCCAGGATTGTTTGTCATCAAATCCTTCCCTATAGATACAGGTTATAAAAACGAAATGACATCAAAGTTCAACCTCAAGAAAGGGTTGGAGTGCAATAGAAACGTTTTTAAAGGAGTCCAAAGAATGTAAATACCTATGGGAATTTTAAAATCAATCATACATACACAAACACCTTTTGGGAACAAGCATGTTAGGTTATTACTCTCTTTTCAATAAAACTAGGCAAGTCTTTGGTGATAATTTTAATTCACAGTGGTGTTGTGAGAGACACGGTTTGTCCTGGAATGTCTGAGGATAGGTGTGCAGAAATACAGGGCAATGAAAAGACACCTGAGCCACTGCAAACAACAACTGCTAACAGATGACACCAAACTCGTGCAAATAGAATTTTCAGATGAAATCTCAGTTGTGTTTTTTTTTTTTATCTTAATGGGGATTTAATTTTAATTATTTATGTCCTTATTTATTTAACATGCTAATCTTGTCAGTTTTAATGACCATCAGGAGTGCTGCCTAACTTCTGTGTGACAGGGTCTTTTAGAGACTTTAAACATACAGGTTTGAGGAATTGTTGGTCTCTTTCTATGTTAGCATGTTTAAAAACAAGGTTGATATAACAGACAGAATTTTTTTGTTCTATGCAATCACAAGTTATGAAAATACTTCGAAAATATTTTTCTTTAATGTATAGCTTTAATTAGAAAGCTCAAAATGTTCCTTGAATATTTTTTGAAGCGTTGTAACTTGCGCTCAGGTCAAGCTGGCTGGAAAGACTGTATTGTTGTTGAACTTGCAAATGCAATCCATCCTCAAAGGAGGAACCTTCTGCAACTTTTTCTTCCTACAGTGGCCTTGATCCACTTGCCATATTTATCGCACATGTCAGGTTCACTAGACACCCACCCAAACTACTTCTCAATCTTGCTTGTTGGGAGTCCCAACTATGCTGTGAGAAGTAATCTAACCTCAGAGAGCTGCCAGAATGAAGTTTGGCTGCCAGTCAAGTAAGCAGTTAAAAAGAAATATGACTGCAAAACCCCAGAAATATTTTTTAAAAAGTTATTGCAAATTAAAATCTCTCCAGCAGATGGAAAAGTGGGACCACCCGGCAATATGCCAGAAATAATTTTTGTTTTCCATTTAAGTTTTTTTTGGATGCATGCCACCTAACCAAATCCAGCATCTGCTTCTGCAACTGCTGTACAGGACAATAATATTTCCTCAGGCTAAAAGTTGCATAACAACAAATATCAGAGTCACTCAGTTGATGAGTGATTAGTAAAAGACAGGTGGCTTCTTAACTCTCATGCTTATGATCTATGAATTTAAATACAGGTAGTGAATTTAAAGACACCTGATTTAAAGAAAGTCCCATTATCCATAGGAGCTAATTTTGCATTCTCAGAGTATTTTCCCATTTTAATTCTGAAATCCATAGATATGTATGTGGAAAATACTTAGTATATGAATGGAAAAGAAAAGCCACCTTTTTAAACCATTCCATCTCCCATAGAATCCCTTTTAACTCTGGTTTTAGCATACAGTTCATCACCCTAGAAATTAAAGTTCTGACTGTAAGATGATTGGTTTGATATTCTCTATTGTTTTTCTAAGGGTCATAAGCTGTTGCTTTCTACAGAGTGATTAAAGAAATCTTAAAATGCACTGTAGAGAGGGTCAGTGTGAAGAATGCAGTGAGCCAAGATCCTTATTGTGTAGACAGGCCAACTTAGTGATAAATAGGATAAAAGGGAACTAATAACTCCTTAATTTCCACTAGTAAAATTCTCCTTCATTTCGTGTTACACTCAGAATCTTTTTAAGATTAAAAAGATACATGCCTTATATGCGGAACCAATAGTTTTTTATTAGTCTAATGAAGGCTTTCTGAGTCTAATAATAAGAACTCCTTGCTGTATTTTTATTATGGTTAAACTGAAGCTCACACAGTCAGTAATACAGTGTGAATATGTGCCTATAATATCCGCTGGAGTCTTTCTGTAGTGTTATGTTTATACTTCCAAGGGTCCTCTGAGTCCTAAGGTCTACAAATTTGGTGTTCTAAAAACTATCGCACCAGGGAGTTACTCTTGACAGTCACCAGTATCCTGAGGTTCTTGCTCAGAAGAATATGATACTGGTTGATGGTGGACATTTTTTCTTTGGTCTTGGGGCCCATTTTAAAAAATATTATTTAATTTTATCGTGTATATGTTTACGTATGGAACAGTGATATGAAAAGAGGTCCATACCGGCTTTAAGAGAACTGAAGTTTCTGCAATAAAAACCAAGCAGAGTGTACTGTGTGAGAGATAGGCAGTCTTTGGTTAGTGCATTCCACTTAGAGTTATACTCGCCTGGATGTAGTTGTCCTTTCACGTTGTAGAGTTTAGCTGGCAGGCCCCATTCTGTGTGTCATTTTGCAGTCATACCTTATTTTCTGTTTTTATTTTGATATAGTTCAAAGCTCTTATTAATATTTCAAGCCTTTTCATATCTGTTTAGTTCAAAATGGAAGCTCATTACAGCTTTCGGCTCCCACTTTTTCTCCCCTTTCCTGCAACTACTTTTGCCAGCTTGGAGTCACTGCTGGTATCAGCGAGTGAATCGGACACAAATGGGAAGTGAATATACTTCAGCACCACCTTGGCTTGGGGATAGAATGTTGCCATCCTCCTGCTCCTGCCTTTAGTTCACTGAACAGTAACAGAGCCACAATCTGTGCTGAGAAATAAATTTTTCACCTTCGTTTGCTCATCACTTATAAACAGACCACACAAAATCCATCTTCAGGCTGAATCAGAACAAATTAATACATAAGTGTCACCAAATGGTAATTAGTGGGGGAAAAAAAAAAGCACCTAATTTGAAGAATTTGAAGTCTATTATTCCCCCCATGCTTGACAAAACAAAGATCATACTGCTGTAGAATAACTATATCTTTTAGTTAAAATGAAAATACTTCAGATATGAAAGCATTTCCTGTCTCTACATTTCTAGATGGATATGAGCAATTGGTCCAATTTCACAGGGGGATTTAGAAGAAAACAAAACGGTCAAACCCAAAAGCCGTTTTTCTGAGGGTAAGATTTATGAGTGTCTGAGGTCATTTGGTTTGTTCAGCCTGGAGAAGAGAAGGCTAAGGGATGACCTCATCACAGTCTACAGCTTCCCCAAGGTGGGGAGCAGAGGGGTGATGACAAGGACATTTTGATTTGTTGGTTGGATTCTTTACCTTGAAATTTTTCTCGCAAATTCCTTCCTCTCCTGTGTTCTTTAAATAATCTGTAGATTATGGAACAATTTGGCAAGTATGATATTTGTGGTCCAGACGAAGGGCACAAAGATGATTAGAGGGCTGCAGCATCTCTCCTATGGAGACAGGTTGAAAAGTTTGGGCTTGTTCATCCTGGAGAAGACTCTGGGGAGATCTTATAGTGGCCTTCCAGTATTTGAGAGGAGCCTACAAGAAAGCTGGGGAGGGACTTTTTAGAGGGCATGTAGTGATAGGATGGGAGTGCGGGAAGAGGTGTGGGGGTTTGTGTGTTTAAACTGGAAGGAGGTACATTTAGATTGGATATTAGGAAGAAATTCTTCACTATGAGGGTGATGAGTTCCTGGAACAGGTTGCCCAGGGAAGTGGTGGATGCCCCCTCCCTGTAGCAGTTCAAGGCCAGGTTAGACAGGGCCTTGAGCAGCCTGGTCTAGTGAGAGGTGTTCCTGACAGGGGTTTTGGAACCTGATGATTTTTAAGGTCTCTTCCAGCCCAAACCATTCTGTGATTCTCGATTCCAAACAAAGGTTTAAATTTAGGACATTTGGTTTACAGCCTTGTATATTAAAAGCACTGTCTTTCAAAAAGCCATCTGACTAAAAAATCAATTGAAACAAAAAATTGAAACAATTTTTCCACATACATATAAATTCACATTTCATCAATTCAGCTTTAGTTAACAGTTTCCCAGTGGACTCAAATGATTTCCCTGTACAGAACTTTTACTGCTGACTGCTTAGACCTCCTTAAATTTCTACATATTTCCACCTTCTTCATCCAAAACCACACTTTCTTGATTGTGTAGTTATCAAATCATAGAGCATTCTTTTGTTTGTGAAGGTACATACCATGGACATCACATTTTATTTTTTCCAGGGAAATACTAAATTTGGAATGTAAACATGATGTTAAGACCTGAGTTAAAGGCTTTTAGAAACGGTCAAACACTTTTCTTTTTGTTAATTTTTTATTTTATTTGTTCCAAACATTTAACAGTTTTAAAATTCCTATTAATATGGACTATACTCCAGGAAGTCGTTAAAAATATTGTATTCAATATTTTCTGTATCAGAAGGTTTTGTATTCTTCTTACTTAAGCACTTTGGAGAGTGTTCTTCATGAATAGGAAACATATCCTTAGTAGTTCTGGCAGATATAAATATTCTAGAAAGAAGAGAATTAACTCTAATTTCTTCATAAAATCACTGAAGATACATTTGATTTCCTTAGAATGAATCACATAATCACACTTCATTCTAAGATTACAACTTATTAGAAAATAATATCCTTACATTACCTAGAAAATAATATCCTTACTTTACCTCACTTATTTCCTAGAAGATAATGAGATACTCAATTTGACATTAATAAGAACCAGGTTATAGCTATTGTTATAATAGGAATTTTCTGACTTAAATTAAAATAGCAAGATATATCAAAGTAAATATTTGTATTGAAATGTAATGTACATTTTATTTTCATAAGTATCAATAATTATTTAATAAAACAATGAAGTATATAAAATATTGTGGAAAAATTAGTATAGGCATTTAAAGCTGAAAAGAAGATGTACTTTACACATCATCAACTTCCTTATCTGGATATCTTGCAAAATATTGGCTTTTGCTTACTATACTATACAACCAGCATTATTCAGCTTGGTTGTAGGCATAAAGAGCAGATGTTTGATTTAAAACAAGGATCTAATGCCATGCCATAGCAAAAACAGTGAGGCTTAAGAAAATGACAGCAGTAAATTTCTGCTAGCTTACACTAATGAAAGTTGGCAACATAACAGTGTATGTCATTATAAGCTGTCATAATGAAAAATTATAAGAGACACCAAGTTGCCAGAGCTGCTACATTTACTGAGGCCCTTACTATTTAAGTAATTCTTCTGCTTGCAGAAGGGTATAAACCAAAGACAAATCAGAAAAGTCTTATAGCAGTCATTTAAAAGGGACATTTTCATTTTAATTTTTCTCTTACACATTCCCACATGCCATACAGCTTATACACTAAACAAAACCATTGGGTTTTCTGGCATATAATGGACAAGATGAGCATATAAGTTTTTGTATAAGAAAAATTCATATTAAAAATGCAAAATCTAATGGAATTTATGGTGTCCTCAACAGTATACAAGGGAACATTGTTCTGAAATGCAGAAATTAGGTCTAGATTTGCTAATTGTAGAACTGGAAGAAAACCAGAAATGCCAAAACACAAATCCACCTGACCTAATAAATCCTGTTGCAACAGGCTCCAGAAAAAAGCTATTTTCTCTGCCATGGTGTTATCCCATGTAGACATACCTGCTTACTTGTGATAATATGGATATTTCTAGAGCAGTATTATAAATTTATCCATGTTTGGGCTCATACTGTTCAACACCTTTATTTATTACATAGACAGTGGGATCACTGTCTCACCCTCGGTGATTTTGCAGATGACACCAGCGTGAACCATACAGTTGATTGACTTAAAGGAAAGTGATGCCATATAGCAGGATCATAACAGGCTTGAGGAGTGGACCTGTGAGCATCATGAAGATGCAAATGATGTCCAAGACAAGAGCAAATGCAAGGTCCTGCACCTGAGTCAGGGCAATCACAAGTTTCAATATACACTGGGCAATGCTTGGAGAGCCACTCTGCAAACAAGGACTTGGGGATACTGGTCAAAGAAAAAATAGGCAAGTCCTGGCGATGTATGCTTGCAGCTTGTCTGGGCTGCATCAAAAGAAGTGTGGCAAACAGTTTTCAGGATGTGATTCTTCCCTTCTAATGTGCCTCCCCATGGGGAAAAGGGCTGGCTGGGGTCTGAGGGGGAAGGGAGGATTAAAAAATGGGAAGACCAAGACAAACTTCATGGGTTGGGATAAGCACAGTTTACTGGGACAGCACAGGAAGAGAGAAATAACAACAACAGGACTTTACAGCAAAGCATTCAAAACTGGTGACACACAATGCAGTTTCTCACAGAATTGCATAACTCAGGCCATACAGCTCAGAGCTGTCCCAAAGCTGGACCAGTCCTAAGCCACACATCCTGGAGTTACACACTCCTCTCCCACTAGCCCCTTTTATGCTAAGCATGATGTCACGGTATGGAATACCCCCCTTGGCCAGTTTGCGTCACCTGTCCTGTGTCCTCTCCCAGCTTCCTGGGTGCCCCCCACCTTCTCCTTATCAGGGCAGCATGAGAAGCTGAACAGCCCTTGACTGCTTGGCAACAACGGAAACCATCGGGGTGTTTGTTACCAGCTCCGCTCTCACCCTGACTCCCAAACACAGCACTGCAGCGGCTGCGAGAAAGGAAATTAACTCTACCCTAGCCAAACATAAGGAAAAAAATCCCAACCAAACAAGCACTTAAGGACTTACCTGTAAAGTAGTATTCAGTGTAGCGACACTTATAAAATTACATGGCCCCATTTCTCTAGATATTTTACATGGCAACTAGAAAAAAGCTCAAAAATCTGTACAAACACAGTACTTATCAAAATATTATATATAATTGACCTCTTTATGAATCTCAGACCCATGCAGCTGATTATTTGCAGATCATTAGTAGACAAAGTTGACAGTAATCATTTCAATTTCTGGCTGATTTAGGATGAAAAAGCCTAATTTATACTTAAATTGCAGTTGTCAAGTATATTAATTGAACACTGTAAGTTTGACACCGTACATTTTCTGGGACTTTTGTAAAACATTTAAGAAGCATTAATGTTGCCTAACCACAGCATGTGTGTGTCTGTGAACCAGAAATCTCATCTTTTCAGTCAGAGAAGAAAAATATTTATCTGAGGTCTTTAAATGTTAGTTAGAAATTACTGTAGTCTGGAAATGATGACATTATCCTAGCTCATATGGAGAATGAAAAAAGAAACCACTTAAAGAGAAGCATAAATTGCTCTTAGGTATTGAAGAAAGTATTTAAGTATTTATTTACTACATGAATTTACTTTTTGAAAGATGTCCAGCAGGGAAAGCATTGTCAAAAAAACTTCAGAAATTAACGAAGAAGATATGTCCAATGCTCTAAACATCTACCATTTCAAAACAGAATCTCACCAAAATGTTAAACATCTCATATAGCTGCGTGCAAAAATTTTGATAAACAAAGTTGCACCGCCCAATCCCCCATCTAATGAAATGCAGGAAGTTTACAGCATTCAAATCACCTAATATGCCAGTGAAGAAAACTGAAGAATACAGGTCTTTCTGAAGAAAACCTATAATGTATCTTTAAATTATTACAGTAAAGATTTGGAGAAGACCAGCATTATATCTCTCTAATAAACTTCTTAGTAAGTTTGAGTAATTGAGTGAAAGGCAGAAAATGAATTGTATAATATAATAATATGTTATACTAATATATAAAAGTATCTATATTTATAGGTATACAATATAACATATTAAATATAATGTAATATATTGTATGCCTATCAATGCATTTTTCTAAATGTGCCTGTGTGTATTTAGGTCACACGAATGAATGAATGTCCTTCCTTTAAGTAAAGGATTACACCGAGAAATGTTTTCAATGGCATTTTCCAATGTGTAAAATTCTTCTTAATTGAAGAAAATAGTGTTCCGTGCCAATGGCAAGATACAAACAAAAACATGGTTCTTCCATGAAACAGAACAGTCTGTTTGATGTGTGAACCAGTAGTAATGAGAAGCAGCAGGTTTGTTTAAGAATATAGAGAGGTTTAGATATTGATACATGAGAAAGAGAAGAAAAAAAAAAAGCAGCAAAGTTAGACATGGACTTACATTAAAATAATTTTCTTTCCTCAGTAAATGAGATAAACAGTCCTTGTGAAAAATTAGCCTGGTTGTAATGTACCATATAAAGGTCAGTGGGGTTTTTATTTTCCTTTTTGTTTTCTTTCTCCATTTGATTGCCCCTTTAACTTCTGTCTCAAGAGAAAGGTATGCTGCTCAATCATACTAACAGGATCAGCTAGATGAGTTCCCTCCAATATGAAAAAGAGTAACATCTGGATTTCAGGCAGCACTTCTTTAACTGACTGAAGACACCAAGCCCTTCTGAGACTTCAGCATGACTCACAAACATATCAAGAAGACAGGACAGATGGAAAGGAGAAATGGCTACAAGCACTGCTCTTCTGCTAGTACCCTACAGATTCAACAAAACATATTTTGGCCTTCTGTAGCCTTAGGCATCAGCCATAACTTATCTCTCTGTGACAGAAGATAGTTTCATAAAGAATAAAGCCCAGATAATTGAAGGGGATTATTGGACACACCTGTCTGACAAAAAAAAAAAAAAGGAAACAAGCAACATAGTTAACCTCTGAGATTAAGTAGTACAGTTCTCAAATTGAAAACAAAATACTGTGAAAAATGTTAGATTACTTAGGTGCAGGGAAAAGAATCACCTTGTTTTGCTTTCTGGGCTTGGAAGAGCTGAGCTCCTGTAGCTCGTGAACACCTGTCAGTCTGGAAAACATGGAATGGGAGCTGGAAGAAAGTTAACTGATAGCCTCTGGAGTTTCAAAAATCTTTTCAGAAGATGGGATAGCGCTTAACGAGTGTAATTTCAGTTAGCTCATACAGATTTTCTATAAACATAAAAATCTCAAACTTATTAAATAGTTTGGGATTATTGTACACTGAGACATTGGGGGCTTTGATTAGACACACATTTCACAGAGCTGTTTATTATAAAAAAATCTATCAACACTTCATTTAATATTTTTTTTAATTGGCATGTTTTCCTATGGTGATTAGTGATAGTGATCACTTACCTAGCCCACTACATCTAAGATTCTCAGAGATGCATTTCTTTTCTAGGCTACACATTGCAGGCAAAGATGTCCTTGATCATTAATTCAGCTTTGTTCTGCACTCTTTTGAGAGACTTCTGAGGACCTAGAAAACATTTTCAAACATTTCCTTACTTATTTTGGATCTCCAGGCCTTCAGGTGTAGAAACTTTTGCTGAGATGTTATCCCAAATTGTTTCATAACACACTTTGGTACATATCCTAAATATAGATCATATATGCCTATAGTGCAGGTGGACTTATTTTAAACAATGAATTTTACCCATTTACTCTTCTTAATTTATTATTTTTATTTCAATGCTACTATAAATACTCCAGAAAAATACCAGCTTGTGCATCTGTATATAATTGTAAAAATAATTAATTAAACAAGATTCTTATTTGTCTTCATAATTATGAACCATTTATCTTCTGATGTATATTGATTTACCCCACAGGAATGTCTGTGGTGTTTTCTCTTTTTCCCCACAGTTTTTACTACCATTTTTATGGAACTAGATAATTATTGTGATCCCTTCTAACCCAAGCCATTCTATGATTCTATGGTTCTTGCCCGATTTATGTAATCCTAGTGAGTGGAAATAGGTCATTGTCTTACTCTGTTTTATGTGTGAGAAATATCCTGTGCCTATGCTAGGAGATAATGCTAAAGACCATCTGATACCCCTCCAGATCAGTACAACAGTTTGACTCACGTAAAACATACATTGTATAGTAGTATCCAAGATGTCTGCCACAAATTAAATGGTACTGATTTCTATGCAAATAATTTGATAAGACGAACAACCATGTGCTGCCAGTGTTTACACTGTGACCTGGTCTTTTTAATTCACAGATGTAACTGAAATGTCTTACCGTATGTGCTCTTTTATGAACCCAGTATATCTTGCTGTCTTAATACTTTTGATTCTTTAGAGGGCTAGAGCAGCTAATGCACAATTTTCAGGGTAGTGAAAGCTAACCCTCATCCAGAAAGATTTTCTCAAGGACTAATTTTCTAACTGGCTGTTAATTATTCTCAAATATATTTAAGATCCCTTCCATTTCGACTGGTTTTACTTTTTATTTTTTTAAGATTAAAATCCTCTCTTGTTTTGTATCCCTCAGGTATTATGGCTTCATAGTTTAATTCCTCTGCCAGAATTAGCTGAAACTATTAAAAAAATTAACTTATTTTCCAGTGAATGGGTGCTTGTCAGAAATCTAGTTACCTTCCAACTGTCTTCTTTCCTACTGGCACCCACTCTTTGCTTATTGAAGTTCTTTTACTTATCATTTAGATTATTCCTGATTTATCTAAAAAGTTGAAATTTCTTGAGCTTTTAAACTTCTCCACCAAAGTCCTTTGAGTCTCATATTTATCTGTGGTTTGTTTGCTTGCTTGTTTGTCTGTCTGTGGGGTTTCTTGTTGCGTTTGGGTTTTTTTTCTTTGTGGTTTTTTTCTTTCCTTTTTTTTCTGGTTCATTTTAATATTGGTACTTGATTCTGTTCAGTTACCACTAAGACTTCTGAAAGCTACAAGGTTTGCTTTCATTCAGCATCTGAGATCCAACTGGTAGGAAGGACTGATACAGAGAGTTCAAATAAAGCCTGCAAGGAGAAAAGGGTTTAAAACACCTGTGAGAAGATAATTGAATGCAGAGTGCAAAAAACCCCAAACCAATTCTATTTTATGTATACCACAAAGTAAAGAGAAAGAAGTAGAGTCAGAACAAAAAAACTTCACTGTATGCAAGATAGCTGCTGGTTCAAGTTGAAGACATTTGTGGTAGATGAGAATAGAAGTCAGGGTGCCTTAAGATGAATGTTATGTTGAAATTTACTGTGAAAGAGAAGTCATCAGTCCCATGCTATTTTTTCTCTGAGAAGTGGAGAAGGAAGAAGAATGAGACAAATGTGTATTGTTTTTTTTTCCAGATAATTGTATGTCTCCTTTTGTCTGTGTAACTGGAAACAGAGACTGGACCAATAGACACCACCTACATCCTTGAATCTTTTACATGCATTGTGGCATACAAGTATATCTCACATACACTTCTGGTAGGGCCCCTTCAGTTCCAGAAGGACATACAACTCCTTGAGAGAGTCCAGCGCAGGGCCATTAAGATGGTGAAGGGAGTAAAACATCTTCATTATGAGGAAAGGCTGAGGGAGCTGGGTCTCTTCAGCTTGGATGAGACTGAGGGGTGACCTCAGTAACGTTTATAAATATGAAAAGGGTGAGTGTCAGGAGGATGGATCCAGGCTCTTCTCAGTGATGGCCAGTGATAGAACAAGGGGAAATGGCTTTAAACTGGAACATAGAAAATTCCATCTTAATATAAGGAGGAACTTTTTCACTGTGAGGGTGACAGATCACTGGAACAGGCTGCCCAGAGACGTTGTGGAGTCTCCTTCTCTGGAGACATTCAAGACCAATTTGGACATGTTCCTATGTGATCTACTCTAGATGATCCTGCTCGGGCAGGGGGGTTTGACTGAGTGAGGTCTCTTCCAGCACCTAATATTCTCTGTGTGTGTGATAATGGCCTATTACCTTAGCTTGATGGGATTTTTCTAATATAATCCAATACCTTAACAACCTCAAATGGCTTGTTTGTAGAACAGCGACCACATTGTCAAGGAACTTTCTGTGTTAAAAAGCAACCCCATAACTGTTGTGTTCCTATCATGCATGAACCTGTTTCAAGCTTAGGATAAGTAAACATAGCATCTATTTTTTTTGTGATAGCTATCCTTCCCTTTATTTTCTTAAGGTACAAGTTTTATATCTTTTGGTTCTGTAAGGCCATAGTGAATTGCTTTGTTCCACTGGGATGAAGATTGTCCCTTTGAGACCTGTATACACTTTTAGCCTGCAGAGATATGAGATACTGGACCGTAAAGCTGTGACAATTTTATGAATAGAAATTCTATTTAAGTCATTCAAAGACATTTCTGTGGCTCCCTCTGGGCACTGTACAGACAAACTAAGACTCAAAAATAGATCAAATTAAATTTTTAAAGGCTGAAACATTTGCAATTTCTTTCTTAGGCTAAGAAAATCCAATATCAGGTTGTAAATACATGTGGGAAATGTGCATCTCAGCTCAACGAAAATAAGAAATAAAGAAAATATTTTTTTAAAAACTAACTTACCCTCAAATTTATTCCAAATGTCAGGATAAAAATAGTTCTTCAATTCTTTCACATTAGAGTATATATATATATTTAAATGTTTTCTTCATCCTTTACAGTACACATATAAACCTCTCTCCATTCTATTTTTCAATGTCAAAAAAACTGTTTCAAAGTGGATGCAAAGAGATACCCCAAAGGAGGCTACTCTCTTATTGTGGTTCAGCCCCAGGCAGAGACAGAGCACCACAAGCTTCTCACTAGTGAAGAGAAAAACAGACCAAGCCCCGTGGCTTAGGATAAAGACAGTTTATTGATAAGCACTTTGAGAGGGAAACAATAGCAGCCACACCCCATGATAAGACAGAGAACTTTGCTAACCTACAAGAATCTAACACACACCACCTTTTATAGGGACTTGACTGATGTCAGGTGCTGTGGAAAAGAGCCCCGGCCAACCCAGCTCGCCTGTGCTGGCTGCTTGGGGAAATTAGCTCTGTCCTGCCTGGAACCAGGACACCTTTAAATATCTTTTATCCACTGAGGATAAAGGGCCAGAAACAAAAAGATGAGGAATATATTCACACCTTTAGTTCAAAACAAATAAATAAACATGCACCTAATTCTTTTGTAAAACTCAGTATTTTTCTCTGTTCTTTGGTCTGAATTTAAGTAACATCCACCTATTCCTGTGTTAAGCATAGTACAGGCTCATTCAGTGACATGCGATGATAATGCAACAGTCCAAATATTAATGGTTAAAAGCTGAGTTGCCTTAATCAGAGAAAAACTAATGCTCTTTATAAAATACCATAGGAACAGATACCTTCTCCATTCTTCTGAAAAAGGGTGGCAGTTGTAGCTCACTGACAAAGTGGAAAATGAAGATTTGAGGACTTCTAAGATCTGAAAAAAAATAGTGTCCCTTAGTTATATGTGAGAGTAGAGAGAGATAACTGCTAGGTGTTGGGCATTTCTGGTTAGTTTTCAAGACATCTGTTGAATCTCAGCCATGGAACAAAACCATAGATAAGATTGAAGTGAAGGAGGGAACACAACTCTATAGTGAAGTGGCTAGAGCATTCAGCCATTCAGATGCTGAATTCAGTCCCTCTTTTCAGTACCTTTATACATTTATTCTGAAATAAAAATGATTGAATAAAATGTACCTCCAAAAATCACAAAACCAACACTCCCTCAAAAAAACCCAAAGCAAAACAAAAAAACCCCAGCAAGATATAGAGGTTATCTCAAAAGCAGGCACTTAAAAACTTCCTAACTTAATATCCCAGACACTAATACAGATATTTCCAAAACTATGGTTTTGGTTTACAAATTTTACCATTTCTGTTTGTATTATAGAATCATAGAATCATAGAACGATTAGGGTTAGAAGCGACTCCAGTCATCCAGTCCAACCCCCCTGCAAGAAGCAGGGACACCCCCAACTAGATGAGGTTGCTCAAGGCCTCATCCAACCTGGCCTTGAACTTCCCCAGGGATGGGGCATCCACCATCTCCCTGGGCAACCTGTTCCAGTGCTCCACCACTCTTACAGTAAAGAACTTTTTTCTAATATCCAATCTAAATCTCCCTCCCTCTATTTTAAAACCATGACCCCTTGTCCTGTCACAACAGGCCCTACTGAACAGCCTCTCCCCATCTTTCTTGTAGGCAATACTATGCCTCATATTCATTTGTTAGATGCCCCAACTACCAAAAATCCTAACCCATGGGTAGGTCTGAAACTCTTTAGCTGGAAATGGATCCAAAATCAAGATATTTTGTTTCCAGTTAATGTTTTCCTGCCCACTGAGTTACTTGAAAGACCAATGTTAGCAATACTGCAGTCTTTTAAAATGGATCTACTTGAGCCTTCCAAATTCACGGACCAGTCCTTTGGGCAAGATTTGAGCTTATGCCTCATGAGTGGATGCAGAAGACTAACATGCCATTCCTGTGGAGTCTTTAACATTTTTTTGCATCTTCCCAATATCAAATCTCTTTTATTTTTAATCCCTTCCCTTCCCTGGGAGGGAAATGGCCTAGAGGAAGTATATGACCTGCATGTAATGTTTATATGCTTAACTCTGACCTCTATTTAGCTTTATGAAAGGAATCTATTCTTCAGAGTTTCAGTACTAAACTTGCATGTTTTCATATTAAATGTGTTACTCACATGCTTATATTGCTGAGCTCCAGTCAGCTGCCCTGCAATCCTGTTTTCTGTTAGAGTAATAAATTTGATTCACTTCTGGTAATTTTTTTTTTTTTAGTCTAGTTCCTAACATCTAATTCTTACCAGTTATGCAGTTATTAGCAAGAGTTTAGTGTTACACTTATGGGAAAAACAATTCCTAAGCGTACCCAATGATATAATATTAAAAAAAAACTGTCACTCGCATTTACTAGTACAGGTAAGAAAGCTGCACTTGCTCTGTTTTATAGTGATGGGTATTATTATGATAGCATATGTTAACTGACGTGTAAAATACCTGTAACCTCTATTTACTCAGATGTGCCACTTATGTAAACCGTGAAACACAGAAGTTATCTGTATGAAATGTAAGTAATTATAAACTACATATTAAGTAAGAGGTTGCAAGATTGGAGTTGATAGCCCTAACAACTGTACTATAATTCATTCCATAGATATAATAGTACTACAGAGCGGAAACTGGAAAAATAGCCTGAAGAAACAAATGAACAAAGAAAATTATTTTGATTACTATTTACTATAGAATACAATGGATTAAAAATGATACTTTTAATTTTTTAAAAAATATTTCTTAGTACTTCTAACAGGTATTCGGCAACAGATAGTACCCATGTAAAAATCCCATTACAATGCATTGTATTTAAAATAATTGTTCTATTTTGTTATTCTCATACATTCAATACAAGGCCTATTTTGAGAGGAATAGAAATAAACCCAATAAATTAAAGAGGCTTAAAAATCCTTGTCACTTTTACAAAATAAACTAATAAGTTACTATACCCATTTTTAGTTGCATAAAATCAAAACCTGATTTTATTTCAATTCATGCAGAATTATATTATTTCCCTTTAGGTTACAAAACCCATTGAGATCAATGAGAAACTTGATAAGGTTTAGCTCAGGTCCTTTTTGTGAACGTTATAGCAATAAGATTTTATGGTGCTTGCACAAAAGCTAATAAAAACAAGTTTTGAACTTATTTTCGTAAATGATCCACAAACCCTTCATCTGATCCATGAGAAACCAACAGTTAAATCATCAGACAGGAATCTTGCCACTTGCTTTTTAGTCCAGACTATACAGCGTGCCAGTCATGTGGCTTGTGCAAATAATGGTAGACCAAACAAACTGAGGGTAGCAAAGTCGATTATATTAGCAGAGGAATTGGCTCAGTAATTTGCATTAGTATTTAAGTGCAAGAGGGGCTGTACACATATACTACTCCACTCTTATGAGACCTCACCTTGAGCACTGTGTCCAACTCTGGGGTCCTCAGTACGAGAAAGACATGAACATTTTGGAGGAAGGAGGTGCTGTCCAGAAAGACTTTGACAGGCTTGAGCACAGAGTGTTCAGCTCTGGGGCTTCCATCATAAGAATGATGTGGAACTGTTGGAGTGAGCCCAGAGGAGGGCCACAAAGATGATCACCTGGAGCACCTCTCCTATCAAGACAGGCTGAGGAGAGTTGGGGTTGTTCAGCCTAGAGAAGAGAAGGCTCTCAGGAGACCTTATATTGGTCTTCCACTACCTGAAGAGGCTTACAGGAAAGATGGAGAGGGACTGTTTATCAGAAAGTTTAATGTCAGGACAAGGGGTAATACTTTTAAGTTAAAAGAGGGTAGATTTAGATCACATATCAGGAAATAAGTGTTTACTGTGAGGGACTAGAACAGGTTCCCCGTAGAAGTTGTGGGTGCACTGTCCCCGGAAGTGTTCAGAGCCAGATTGGATGGGGCTTTGGGCAGCCTGGTCTAGTGAAGGTTGTCCTTTCACGTGATGGGGATAAGGGGGGCTGGGAGCTACAACTAGATGATCTTTGAGGTGTCTTCCAACTGAAATAATTTTTTAATTCTATGGTTCTATGATGCTTAAAATAATTTATGATTTTGGATGAGTTTTGGTTTCCCTACATTATTAACACAAAATCTGTTTTAGTGATTTTGTTTATTGGTAAAGAAAAAAGTTGTCTTTGACAACAAATGAGGATTTGAGGAGTGCATTAGTGCATTGGGTTTGACACTTTGCTTACTTATTTAATGCATTACCTTGCAGCTGGAAGCACTCTGAAATGCTTGTAATATTAACAGGTGTTCATATTTACTTTTTTTGTCTCTGGTTAAAGGCCATAACACACTCAGAGGTTTCTCTGAACCATGGGTTTACTAACATTGCTACTCACTTCCCAGTGTAAGTGTTCCTCCTGTGCTGACTTCCATACTTCCATCAGAGTCACTGTCCTGTAATTCATTCCCTTGTGATATAAGAATTGTTCTTGCAAGTACCAGCAAGCTGTGCTGTCATGGGACATGCAACTGACATTTCCCTCCTCGGGCAGTCTTTATACTTTTCAGTTTCTCACTTCAATTCAAGCTGGCTTTTCAACAGCCACAAGTGCTGGTTGACACTTCTGTTTACACCTTTCCCTATTTATGGAACCGAAGTGATTTTAAGATACATATTTAAATGGGGCTGTATCAGGGATTGTAGCATGTTCAGAATGGTGGAACAAATTTCCAGAAATGGTTCAGCTTTCTTTAATTTATCTGCAAACATCATCTTCTTTAGGCCTGTTAACACTCACTGATTCAAAATTGTCTTAGGGTCAGTGTGTAAGAGACCTGGATTCACCGTGCAGAAAAAAAACAGAGTATAAGAAATTTCCTAAAAGAGGTGGATGAGTGAGAGACACCACGGAGACTGAACAGGTTCCTAAGGGAAAATGTCACAGCACCAAGTTTGACTGAGTTCAGGAAGCATCTAGACAATGCTCTCAGTGACATGCTTTAACTTGGCTGGTCCTGTGTGGAGCCAGGAGTTGTTGGACTTGATGATCCTTATGGGTCTCTTCTAACTCAGGAGATTCTATGATTCCATAATTCTGTGATCTCAGGGGCTCATTGAAAACCACTGACCAGCATGCACAGTCTAGACAAGGAGTAACTGGACATTTGCAAACAAGGTCTACACTAAAACTGCAGGCAATGTGCCCAGCAACTGTATTACAACCTGTACTCAACCTCAGGGTGTCCCTGCTACAGCAACAGAAGCATTTCGTGTTGCTCAGGTGCTGTTCCTGGGCTGATGTGTAGAGACTTCCCTCTCTGGAGAGAAACATCAGTGATCTTCAAAGCAAGGCTATTGTTGTACAGCCAGATGAAGAAGGGCATCTTTCACATGTGGTGTGTAACCATTGTGCATATGTACAGTTCTCATAATTTAACTTACAATGAGCAAGGTAACCTAAGTCTATGGCCTTTCTTCCTCCATAAGCATTTTAAAATCTTAAATATAATTTGTATCGTGAATTGCTTTTGTAATTTGGCCTGTATACAGATATTTATCCCCATTGGCACTGTTTTGTGTAGTACGTATCATCATGCAGCATTTTCTCAGGTCACAGATTTCAACGTTTCCCGTTTACATCAAAACAGTACCTATCCTTGTAGGACACTGGGGTTTGTCCTACTAGGGAAGGGGCCTTATCCATACAGAATGATCCAGGGGAAAAGAAAAAATAAAAAAAAAAAAAATAAAATCTCAACATAAAAAAGGCAACCATCAATCAATATTAAGATCTGAAATTAGGTTATCTTCCTGCACAAACAGATTCCTTTCAATTAAAACTGGTCAAATAGTACTAGTGAATCCAGAATTTATGTTATTTAGTACTCTTATGCACAAGATATTCCTATAGCTGCTGATGTCTCTTGTTCATTGGCATGCAAACTTTATGAGAAGAACAATTGTTCTGTGGGTTGCTCATAAACTGTTCATACATTGATTACTTGGACTCTACACAGTATTATTTGAACTGCATGATAGAGCACTGAAATTTCTGCTTTATAACATAAAACAAGTAATGAACAGCAAACAGTTTATGGAAAATGAAAATACAAAAGTAGAACAAGTTATCAAGTTAAATATTTACAAGTTTAAATATCTGATAATCACCTGAATATTCATGACTGCTTTGATGCAGCAAACACTTCCTGGCATGCATATTAACAGGCGTATTTGCTTACACTGTTTGGTAGTCTTTAACTTTCATAGATAGCTTCCTGCATCTTTCTTTATCTTCCCTACCATTTGATCTCAGAAATGCTTTTTTTAGTTAAACATACACTGCCTTTAATAATCATATATAAACCTGTATGTATCAAAAATTTTCTTGTTTTATTTCCCTTCAAACCTTCCTTCCCCTAAGGAAGATGACATTTTTTTAAATCTCTACACTCTGAAACAGATGGAGCTTTTCCTTTCAGTTTTTGACTTTTCAAGGATTGAGATTCACTGTTTTTTTGTTCAGGTGAATGTAGAAGGAGATTGGTTTTAGCCCATTTCAGCTATTTTTTTTTCTTCAGAAATATAACAGTCTAGCTGTTGGTCTTCAGTTGTTTGTTTTAGTAAGCCACCAAGACCATGTATACTTTCTTCTGAAGTAAGCATATATTGATTAAAGAAATAAATGTCAGGAAATACTTAGTAGGGAAACCTTGAAAATATATAAACACATACACATCACATGTCAACTTGAACAAGTGAAAGCAAAAAAAATTAAACAACTTTGTCCCTACAGAAATTCAAGACAAGAACTTAAGAGCTAATAGCTTCCAGATAGAACAAAATGTATTTTTCTGTTGCAAAAGTAATAATGGTATGAACTTAAGAGAAGGACACCACTGAGTTTCTATGTACAGGGCACAAAACCTGAGAATGAATCAGATCTATAATGATAAATTATGTTTTGTTATTCATGCATCCAAGCCATAGTAGTTCAAAGTGCGGGGCACGACTGGACCCATAATGACAAATTTGGTATAGCCCTTTAACACAACAGACTAGTTGTAACTGTGGCTATCTATTATTTTGGTCTAGAAGAAAACACCCTTAAAAATAACAGATAAACCAAAGACTTTTCTGGTTTTCCTTCTCTTTGGAAAGGCTCAGCTTGCATTTCAACAACAGAAATAAAACAGACCTCTTAATTCCTGATGGTAAATCAGGAGTGCTTTAGAGTCCAAGTGCTTTGGAGTGACTTATCCACTTAAAAATGGCATAAGGCAAGCTTAAAATGCAAGCAATCACATAATCGACTCAACATCACCGAAGGAGTGCTGAAACTAGATCTATCTCATTTCCTGATTTGATAATGTATGAGCACAGAAGTACTAACTGTAACTAACTTTCGAGGACTTCTCTTGAATAAATTATTTCTTTTTCCCCTTTTCTTTTCTTTTTTTTCTTCACTATTGTCTTGATAAAACGTCATTTTACAGCCCTGGGAAATATCTGTCCACTTTCTGCCAATTTCCTGGACTGTTCTCCAAAACGGAGATATATGCTACCTGTCAAGAAGCTAATCTTTCATGTCCCATCCTGCATTTTACACTTAGATTGTCTTTCTAAGTGCTCACCATTTCCTGACTACTGTATTATCCAACATACTCTCTAAACAGTGCTTCTGGACTAAAACCTCCGAAGTGGTGATCCCCAGGTAGGAATGCAACTACAAGTTTGCAGTGTTTCCCTTCCGGGTGTGTATCACAGGGAAGGACTACCATGCTTGCTCTTTTTCCTTTGCAGCTACATCTGGACAGCACATCAGGTGGGAGGATATTACTTTATTGAGATGCAAAGGTTACTTTAAGAACCAAAACGAGATCCAGAAAACCTCTGGCAGTAAAGTTGGTATATGCCTTGCATACAGTGTGAGGAGCCCAGTTTCTCACTATGTGAAGTCTCTCACCCTGGATCCTCATTCTATTGGTGCTGGTAATCTGAGGGAAGAACAACGTTGCAGCGACATGAACATCAATAAGAGATCGAAATGGTTGTGCCATTTTCCACATTCGAGTATCAGTGTGGCCTTTTGTGATTACAGATCTCATTTAGCATGCTAAAAAATTGGGGGGAAAATTAAGACATATGATTTTACATTAGTGTATCCCTCTGAGTGTCTCAAATCAAGTAGAAAGCTCAACTTCACAAAGAATGACCTTTGATGACACTGCAGTTTAAAAAAAATAAATTAGGCTGACTAGGCCAGAGATGCATCAATAATGTTTGTAAAAATAATTTAGTCTTAAGATTCAGTTGTTATTTCGTTAGATTATTTAAACTTTCTGAAAGGATCAGTGATCTCCCACATTCTCCTCTATTAGTGGTTTATTTTCAGAGTTCCAGGTCAGTCACAAAATTATGTGAAGAAAAGAAAAACCCACAACAGCCAAAATCTCAATACCCACACTAAATATCTCAGGGGAATGGGGGGCAGGGGGGGTGGGTTTGACAGGACAGACACGACCAAAAATAACCTCCAACAAAATACAAAGCAAACAAACAAAACCCAAAACAAACAAACAAAAAAAACCCACACCAACAAAAAAAGGCCAAACCATCCAAACAAAAACCCAAACCCATAGCCCACAATAGATTTAAAAAAAAATTTACATCTGCAATGTGGAAGTATATCTTTTTATGAAGAGATGCTCTAATAAGATTAAATGATACTCAGTGATCCCAAGATCAAGATTCTCTTAATAGAACTGTCAAGAGGCTACTTCAACGGACTCTAGTGGGAATCATAAGAGGGTGAGAAAAGTGGTAGAGCAAAAAAATTATTTTGCATTAAGTCCTTCTGCCTCAGAGGAATAGAGCCAGACTCGCACAGAATGAGCAATATGCTGATTAACGTAAGGCTATCAAGACCACTCACTTTTAAATAAGTGTTAGGAACTACCTCTTACCTCAGAGGGCAAACCCTCAATGTCCTCTTTTCTAAATTTAGGGTACTTCTGCTTCATGGTAAAAGATTTTTTTTCAGTCTATGGAAGCTCTGAAGGGCTTTTTAATTCACTGTGTTTTGAACACACACATAGATTAAGTGATTACCGAAGAAATTTTTATTACCCCCCTTCTCCCTCCCCTTCCTAAATGAAGTACAAACCCTGCAGTTAATCTTGAAGAGGTCACTCACAGCATAGTCAGCTGCTTCTTGTTTCCCTTTTTCCAGTTAGAGAATCCACCAAAAATGAAATGTCTTTGTTTTTCCTTCACAGCCAGTTTATTAGCATAAACAGCTGTCCAAAAAATCCTCCCATGCTTCTTCTCAAGGCTGAACAATCCTTCAATTTTTTTTATGATAATAGGAGTTTGGCTTAATATTTTAGCTTCTGTTCACAACTCAACTCCAGTTTGAAGTCTTGTTTTGATTTTGTAGTTGAGTTTCTCTCCCATTTGCCACCCTCTTCCATTGACAGAAATATCACTTCTATCTTGGAAATGTTAAAAACATGCCTGGACACTCCTGTGCAGCCTGCTCTAAGTGATTCTGCTCTGGCAGTAGGGTTGGATTAAATGATTTTCAGAGGTCTGCTCCAATCCCGATCATTCTGTAATTCTGTGATTGTCCTGGTTCCAGCTAGGATAGAGTTAAATTTTTTTCCGGCAGCCGGTGGGATGCTGTGTTTGGGAGTCAGGCTGAGACCAGCACTGATAACACCTCGATGTTTCTAGTTGTTGCCAAGCAGTCAAGGACTTCTCAGTTCTTCATAACAAGAAGGCGGGGGGCAACCAGGGAGTTGGGAGCGGACACTGCCAGGACAGATGACCCAAACCAGCCAAAGAGAGTATTCCATGACAGATATGTCATGCTCAGCATAAAGGGTGGTCAGTGGGAGGGGGGGCCACTGCTTCAGGACATGCGGCTTTGGGAGTGATCCTGTTCCGGGACGGCTCTGAGCTGTACGGCCTGGGGTGTGCAGTTTGGTGAGAAATTATACCCTGTATGACCATGTTCATATATTTCATTATAAAGTCCTATCATTGTTATCTGTCTACTGTCCCAGTAAACTGTCCTTATCCCAAGCCGTGAGGTTTGTCTTTCTTTGTTGGGCTTTTCTATCCTTTCACCTCCAGCATTTTAGAGAGAGCAGCTGTGTGGTGTTCAGCCCTCAGCTGGGACGAAACCACGACAGTGATAAATTAGTCAATGGAGAGACAGAAAAGGACTAGCCATTCCCAGCAAAGAAATTTGCTGGAATATAGATATGGTTTAGGTTTAAAAATAAGGCAGTGTTTATTTTACCATGTGTTAAATGGGTAAGTATCCATTAGCATACATTTTATAACTTGGCATTTGCAGAATATTTGAATAACCTGTGAGAATTTGAATATATTCAAAGCATAGTGATAAATTTAATGAGAGGTATAGAGTACATGATGGAGTAAAAATACATGGGGTATTTAATGTATCACAATTATTTCTGTCCCTCTGTAACAACAAGTTTCTCACATTTCTTTACATTTCTGAGGTAGCGATACAAATCTAAAAATGATATATTTACAGAACTTTTCAGTTTTCATTGTCAGGATGGGAGGTATGCTGAGATTTGTGAGGGATTCAACTAGCAAATTTTTAGATTTAGATTTGAAGGCATTGTATGTGATAACTGTATTCTGTGTCCTGGCTGTCACATACCCATTTGCTAGAGTAATCTCAGGGACAAAGCAACTCAGAATACTTGTTGGACCACATAAAATGAGAACTAGTCGCGGTGGAGAGCTGGACATTAAAGATTTCCAGAGGTTCATAATCTGGTAGCAATTTTTTACTCTGATGGTATCATCTTGCTCTTTCCTATGAGCTTTATAGGAAGAAGAGGGTTTTCTAGGTCTAAATTTTAAGTAAAGAAAATTTACCGGACACTGTAACACTCCACTGTAGGGAATTGCCTAATGCAAAACTGGGTTTCACCCTTCAAATCCCTTCTTCACTAAGACTTTATGATCTTGTCATCTGTCTTTGGAACATCTGTCTGAGACTTAGGTCTTAAGCTATCGTGTAGCACAGGTCTATATCCACTTGAACAAAATAACTCCCGTATGAGAACTACTACTATGTTTTATTAGCTTCCTCATCCTAAAACATGAAATGAGGCCACAAAGTCATCTGCAGCGTTCTGACCTCATGTGGATAGCTTTAAGTGAGTGTGAACTCACTTACAGATTTGCAGTAATCTGAATGAATCAGTCATGTAGTACTAGTTTAATTTGAAATACTATCCAGGACATATTGCAGCCTCCCAGACTGAAAATCCACCTAATCTAAAGTAGATATTATAGCTTAAGGAAATTATTGGAGCTTTATTTCTAATCAGTAGAGACAGTCACCTCCAACGTACTACAAGAAGATGAATCATCTTCTGGAGGTGTTTGCTTTCTCTTGGCCATCAAGGACTGTCTTCCTAGTCTAAATTTCACCCACACAAATATCAGTAGATAAATCCCTTTCCTTATTTTCTTAGATACTACATCTTTCCTACATATTACAAAGATTAATGAAGATCACTCCTGTCTTACTGTAACAGTTTTCAATTTCTTCTTTTTTCCAATCCACTCTGTAGAAGTGTGGAAATTGTATTTAATAACTTAAATACAATCTCTTTGTCTTTGCTGTATTAGCAGAAAAGCATTGTATTAAAGAAAACACTTTTCCCATCCATCATAAGATTGACTCAAAGGGAAGTTCTAATTCTAAGAAACAGACCTATTTAGTATGGAATAACACCAACCAACCTTTGCACTTCAAAAGAAAAAAAAATCAGACTTCTTCATAAAAAATGTCTCAAATAGAATTATATTTTAAAAAGAGAGAAATTAGGTACTCTTACATAAAATTAAATAAATATAATGAGTAGTAAAGGAAAATATTTCTACCTAAGGATTATTTAGAGTCAGAACAGAAGGGGCAAAAGATCTAGGGATGTGGAATGACATGTTTGATACTAAATAAATGGTGCCAGATGATTTTTATTTTATGACAGCTGATTAGATCAACTGATCAGATCTACATTGAGGGGCTTGCAGTCAGTGCTGCATAAATACACACTCAAGGTTGCTGGATTTATAGATTGAACAAAAAAAGAGTTAGGGTAAGAGTTAAAAGAGATGAAGACAAATGCCAGAACAAGCAAACAAACCCCACTCTGTATAATTTTGGTCACCGTAGTCCACAGGCAATGAACTTGTATCAGAACTAGTGCAAAGAAAGGCTACCAGCTTTACCTGGGGAAGGTCATGTGTACAATAGGACAGCTAGATTTATTCAGTCTAGCAAAATGAAGGTTGAGCAGTCGTGTGCTTTCTTTCCATATCAGGGTGAAAATAAGGAAATGAGAAAATCTTTTTCTTCATACAGACGATGTGTAAGAAAACAGAGAATTAGAATAAGGGTCCCCAAACAGATGTGTGAGTTCCTCGAGCAGCTGTCTAGTGGGTACAACAGATGCAGAAGGCTAATTACTTCTATTCCACTTAAACCAGATGTGTAAGAGTTATCTCTCTCTCCCAGAGATGCTTCTGTATTTTACACTAAACTTATAAGGAATAAAACAGCCAGTGAGGAAGGGACCTAAACACAAAATTTCCAGTATGTATCCTACTCACTGTGAAACAGCTTCTTCTCATTGGCCTGAAATATTCACAAATTAAAACAAACAAATATGTATGTAATAAGCGTGTATGATCCATTCCAGACCAACCCTTCACCTCATGACTGATGCCTGCTGTCCATCAAAAACCTTATTCTTATCCTAGTGGTTTCCACATTACTGCTTAGCCTCATAGCTCCTAAAAACTGGCTTATATTTTGCACATAGGCTAACAATAATTTTGTTCTTTTAGGTTACATATATCATGCTTGCAGAGCAATTTTACATAGCAAAAGATTGTAAAAAGCTAACTCAATGTGGAAGGACTACATCTAGAAAATCTTTTTATTAATCAAAGAAAGACAATAACTTTAGAGGGTGGTTGTACCTTGGTTTAGGAGTCGATTTGCTCTCTGGAAGTACTTCTTTTTCACTTAAATATAGATGGAGCTACCAATATGGATGGTTTTTGCTAAAATCAGATGACATTATTTCTTTTTCTATCTTCTAGATCTACATGACTTTCAATGAAAGTGTGAATTAAATACTAAATGGTGATCTTTGTGGAATCACTGGAGCCCTTGTAATGGTTATTTTTAACCTGAGAATTGAATGTGCAAATTCCACATTAAAACAAATACAGATTTTGTGTCTTTGTGCTTATACAATGTCAAAAAAAAAAAGAATTACAATATTGGACTTTAATAGAAAAATAGAATCATAGACATTTGAGTTGGAAGGGACCTCAAAGATCATCTAGTTCCAACTGCTCTGCCATAGGAAGGGACACCCTTCACTAAACAAGGTTGCTCAAACCCCCACCAATCTGGCCTTCAACTCTTCCAGGGACCATTTCTCTGGAATACCTGTTTCAGTGTCTCACCACCCTCATAGTAAACAATTATTTCCTCATAGCTAATGCAAATCTACCCTCTTTTAGCTTAAAAGAATTACCCCTTATCCTGTCAGTACTTGCCCTGGAAAATAGTCCCTCTCCATCTTTCTCCCAGATCCCTTTCAGGACCTGGAAAACTGCAATAAGGTCTCCCCAAAGCCTTCTCTACTGCAGGCTGAACAAGCCCAACTCTCTCAGACTGTCTTCATAGGAGAGATGCTCCAGTCCTCTGATCATCTTCATAGCCTTCCTCTGGACTCAATCCAACAGCTCAACATCCTTCTTATGCTGGGGGCTCCAGAGATGAACACAGTACTCTCAAGCGTGTCAAGGTCCTTCTTGACAGTATCTCTTCCCTCCAGCTTGTCAACTATACCACACAGATGATTTGTTCTGTTTAAATTCCTAAGTTATTCTTTGGATCTGGTATTTGTGTCCTGACTGTCAGTATTCATCTTAACTGGGAAACAACCTTTCTTTACTGTTAACATCCTATATTTACTTTTATAGTTATTTTTACAGATTTCACATTTTAGGATGTTAATGGAAGATGATCTTTTTTCCACTTTGTAAAAGCTCTCGACTAACTGGTTCCCCAATCCAAATGGTTTTTGGATGACTATTATTTTGATACCTTTTGGTAGCTGGGAGTGATGGAAGATAAAGTGAGATTCACACAAGGACATGACTTCTCTAAGAAATTATTATTAAGAAAAATTGAAGACATATCAGAGCATCTAAAATTTTTTACAGTGTTCTTCAGAAATAGTATAATTGATGAAAGGTATATACCGGGAGACTAATAATTACAGTGACCACACGACAGGAATAGTAATTTTTTTTCCAGATGAACCTGAGGACAACTCAACCTCAGGACAGGCTGAGGGAGCTGGGTCGCTTTAGCTTGGAGAAGAGGAGACTGAGGCGTGACCTCATTAACGTCTATAAATAAGTTAAGGGTGAGTGTCAGGAGGATGGATCCAGGCTCTTCTCAGTGATGGCCAGTGACAGAACAAGGGGAAATGGTTTCAAACTGGAACATAGGAAGTTCCATCTGAATATAAGGAAAAACTTTCTCACTGTGAGGCTGACAGATCACTGTAACAGGCTGCCCAGAGAGGTTGTGGAGTCTCCTTCTCTGGAGACATTAAAGACCAATCTGGACACATTCCTGTGTGATCTAATCTAGATGATCCTGCTCGGGCAGCGGGGGTGGACCAGATGATCTTTCAAGGTCCCTTCCAACTCCTAACATTCTGTGATGTTGTGGTTCTGTGATTCTGTGAACACTAGAATACCAATAGAAAGTAGTCAGGAAACAAAGAAACTGTGCTGTAAATTTCAAATACTTATGGATTTATTTTCTAAAGTCAAGCCTGCTTGCTATTAAGGGTTCTCTTTTAACTGCCTCTATTAAGTTTCAGTCTATAGTAATTTCAGAACAGCTTTCTTACAACCTTGTTAATATATGGATTTTAAAGGAAGCATCAATACATTCTTAACGTTAGCTGTGTCAGTGGTTCCACGGTAATGCATTGCATGCTAGATAATGCTGCAGATGTTAAGATAATTGTAAGCTGTGCTTCTGCAGACAAATAATCTTCATTATATTGTACCTACATACTGTGTGTGAATCTATTGTGATTCACTGAACTGAGTGTATCCTGATCACATACCATGAAAGTCATCAATTATATAATATTCAGTAAGTGCTCTTGCAAAAGTTTTTACAATGTTTTCCATGAACTTGAATTTCATGAAAATATAAAAAAACTTCTATATTTTCATTTCAGATATGAATTGTCCACATGAAAAATCCACTTGTGAGTGTAAATTAAGCATACAAAAATATCAATATAATTTTTAAAGTCCTTAGTACAATTTACTAAAGAAAACCCAGAACAAATACGCAAACAAACAAAAAACTCTGATCATTATTTATTCCATGTACTTCAATATATTAATGTCCAGGGTAAAAACTGAAATACGACAAACAAAATAACTAACATATGTTCAAAGACACAGGGCAAAACCCAACCAGCCATGCACACAGAAGCTCACAAATATGTTAAAATTATATTCATATACTGGGTTATACATGGGCGGCCCCCGAAACAAACACCTATGCACAATGAGGCTTCACCATAGAGAAATTCAAAGCTTGTGACCCAAATTGTAACATTAACAGGACCGAGCAGGATGACTCAAAGACATACTAGTAAGAAATCACTGGTATATAATAATTGCTAAATATTGAACTTCATGAACTGATACCATACAAGAAGTACCTCCTTAACAACAGGACATGTAGATAATTTTTAGGAGCATGAAGCTGACCTAGCAGGTTTTCTATGAAATTAAATTAAATTTCTTATTCTACATATCTCTCTGAATAAGAGTCTATGTCCACAAACTGGGCATTCATCCACAAAGAAGCTTACAGATTTCAACCTACTGGACATTTCCTGTGGATAAATTAACTTCTACGCAGTACAGAGTTGCAATGGCCACTGTCTTTCAAAAATTGGAGAATGTTTCTTGCTTTTATAGAGCATTTTAATGCTTACTACTGTTATACAGCTTCTGAGCAATTCAGTTACCCACTTCTGTTTCAGAGTATTCCTTATGAATACTTTAGCATTAATATATGGAGCATTCATGGATAAGGCACTCCATAATACTCTCAAAAATACATTAGTTCTCCAAAAAGAATGAAAAATTATTTAGTTGATTAATAAGAGTGTAGAGAACACCAATGAGAGTAATCTTACAGCCCATTATTTAATATACTTGCCTAGGAAGAAAAGTATTAAAACTGTTTATACATACAGCATAGAATATTTATTAGGCAAGACAGACATTCATCCATCAAAGGAAGAGCAAGACAAACTTAGTCCCTAAACCCCATAGTGGAAGATAATTTAGAGTACACCAATTGGTGCTGTTTCCATAATATGCAACCTAAATCATCCTTCCAGTCAATGAGCTAGCTACTTGGAATCTTAATTTTGTGAAGTGTTATATTTTCCTACACAGAATATAGGATACACTGGGCATTGGGTGGTTAAAAAAATAAATTTCAGCACTCAGTGTTGTCCATTATATTGTTACTGGCTCAAGTTTGCTGAATCTTGCATCACAGTTTTGATTTATTGCCTTTTTGCACTATGGTCCCAGAAGAAATGTGCTACAACTGTTAGCGCAACACATGAAGGCCATCTGCAAAAGCACTTGAAAAAAGCCAGAAACATGGAACTACAAGCTGCCACTCAAGGTTACAGTACTGTCAGAATAAATTCCAATACTGGCAACTATCCCTTACTTTACTGGGACAAAAGCGATTTTTAATTTTTTTGAGGGAAAAAAGTAGGAATTTCAGAAGTTCACCTTTGTAAAAATCTGGAATAGATTTAAATATGACATTTGTAAAGCAGCAATTGTACTATGACTATGCAAAAGAAGCTGTACATTTAGCCTTTCTCTAAGCTAATGTAAAGAATACCATATTAGACACGTACCACCATATTTATCCTGACAGTTAATACATCACAATCTCTTTATGCTACTGTATCCCTCTGATTGCACGCTGCAGATGCTGCAGCAGCAAGTAGTCCTATAGTTCAGTTCAAACACTCCAAGCTCTCTACCTTCTCACAGTGCATAATGGAGTGATAAAATAAATGTTGTGAAACTACTACTAATTATCATTGTGCACCGTGCATTCCAATTTTCATGCATGTAAAATCTGTAGGGTTTTTTTTTAAATTATTTTTTATTTTTTGGTTTGGCACCTACTCTGCAAGCAACTGCTGAAACAGAGTTTGCCATGCGGAGGAGCGTGAGATTACAGCTTCCTGATGGTTAAGCAGCCCGTGGAACAGTGGCAAGCCCTGCACGGTTAAGCAGGAAAGTGTTAGCATTTGTCTTCAGTGGGGACTCTGAATAGATCCTTTTCATAACTTTACTAAGGTTCATGGAGATAACAGAACTCCAAACTAAATATAGTCAGGCTTAGCTATGTGAATGGTGTCTTCCAAACTAAATAATTCAGTTAGTTAAATAAATTCTAAATTAAATAATTCAGTTCTGTGTGAAAATTAGAAGTCAATCCTGTAAACATTTAGCTTTTAAAATTAAGTGATCTAAGTTAAGCTAGTGTCACAGTCTTCCTCCATGTTTAACAATGCAAGCTTTTAAGTAAAAAATCTATGAATAAGACTACAACCTGCTCGGGCAGGGGCTTGGACTAGATGATCTTTCAAGGTCCCTTCCAGCTTCTAACAGTCTGTGATTCTGTGATTCTGTGATTCTGTGATCGTTGTCTGTAGATATAGGACTGCTTTAGCATTCCTGGATCCAAGCATGCATATGGGAGACAACTGATTGTATACAAAAGCCAGAATGGGATATACAACAGTATTTTCCTCCATTCCATTCTCTGCTTATACTTTATATGCATTTGTGTCCTCCACTTGCTTCCTTTTATTATAGAAGACATAGGGAGTGTGAACTGGTGTGATAATTCTGACTGCAAAAGTAGTAAAAAAATTTTCCTTTCCCTCTAAAATGTCCTGATTGGTTGAAAATTCTGTCAGATCTGGCCAGCATAGAGAAAATTGTAGGTTTATATCCTATGCTTTATTACATTCCTAACAAGAATTGATTAATGATGTTAACAAAAAAATTGAATACAGTTTACAAATAGTGAATCATAAAATATCAATACACATTACGTTACGTTATGTTAATTTGTTGTATACATTATATATTTAAGTATACCATTAAATTATAAGCATACATATTATGAGACCGTGTGGCAATAGGTATAAGCACAACAGAACGTGGTGAATACTGGTTTGAGAATACACTTTTAGACTGGCGGGTCACTTTCAGAACAGTAAAAGTAGGATTCATTGTAATTTAGATGTCTAAAACTCAGCTAAAATTCTGGTGAGTGAAAGAAATCACAGAATCACCGAATCCCAGAATGTCAGGAGTTG
>VXBZ01003798.1:0-41746 GCA_013399135.1 Heliornis fulica
TGCTCGGGCCCCAACACTTTATTTACTCAAGTTTATATCTGAAGGACAACAGAAGATGAATGAAATTCAGGGCTCTCTGTTTTGGATATTTTGAACACAGAACCACTGGCATATGGAGAGGTATTTTCATTATGTCCATACTTGGATACCCTGAAATAACCCTCCTGCCAAACTTCCCCAACATCTCTCTACTCAGATGATGTACTTGAGTGGTAGTGTAAGAAGGTTAGGGTCCTACCACCTGTTTTCTCAATTTATTTAATCTGTACAACTAAAGATTGAATGTCCTTTATTCTGTTGAACAACCTCTTGGTCTGGATCTATATTTTATTTAATTTCCACTGGGGTTTTTATTTCTAACTCTTGTTAAACATAATTAAAAATCTTATCCACAGTCAAACTGTATGATGAGATAAATTATTATGCATGTCTAAACTTCAAATAGTCACGTAAATATGAGTGACATATTGCTTATAGATTTTGTCTTCTAATAAGAGGCAAGAGCAGAGATTACTTCTTGTAACTTACATAAGTATTCCTTACACTGTATATCATGACCCAAAAAGGGGAATGAAAGCCAATCCAAAAGAAGCCAAAGTAAAAGAGGATACTGAAGAATATATATTCACTGACTGTAATTTAAACACTTGGAAAGAAGTGTACATTTCACATGAAAATAAGTGTATTTTGTTTTGATAAACTGGATCAGTCATGCTGAGAAAGGATTTAATTGTCTGAACTACAAAGAAAATTACAAAAGATGTGTTAATTGTAAACAAAACCTGGGTTTTATCAGTTTTTTCTTCACCCATATGATATGACTGCAACAATCTCAGAAGAGCATACTGCTACCTCAGAACAAAGCCTCCAGGATTGCTTGTAAAACCTAAGGCTTTTCTGAGGCTTCTTTTCTTAAGTCTGTTTATTACAAACTTCAGGATTTTCTACCAATTGTTAACATGATATATGCTATTTCAGGGAATCAACTTAAGATGGTTTTTTACAACTACTCGGAAAACATCATCACAAGTAACAGTTGTTCATTGCAGTGAACCAATACAAGCTTTTATGCAATTTTTTCAGAAGCTTGAGAATTTTTTCTCCCTTGGAGATTTTATTTAGCACTTAAGCTCAGAAGTCATTGCCATATTTTTTCCTTTCTTTCAGAGACTTTTGACATAGTATTACCTATCATTTCATAGCAGGAGCAAAGACAGTACTTGTTACATGTAAAATACTGACATAAACGTCAGGCATGAAACTAACAAAATAGACATAAGAATAAAATCAACTCTCTTGCAAAGTATGGAATACAATCTGAAAGTTCTACTTCTCATTAAATGTCTTTCAGTGCTTTAAAACACCTGCATTTTAAGAGGTTTTTAATGTGAAATCTAACCCAAAGGTTTACAATACTCCAAGTCAAAACTGTATCCATAATTCAGTTAAATGTTTCTGGGTGAAGACTTACAATCAAGCACCTGTTCCAGTAAACAGAACACCTTATGGGATAACTCTGCTTTAATTTACATTATTCTAGACTTCAAAAAATGTCAGCATTGTTACCTGCATAAAGTCAAGTTCAAATTAATGCAATTGAAGATATTTGTTAAAGATTTGAAAAAAATAAAAAGCAAAAAGATTTTTCAGAAGAATACAAACAAGGGGTCTAATCTAGAGCCTTTTTTATAAGAGATAGTGCTATCTAGGCAAGAGTAGAAATTATATTAGAGTTATTGTTATAGTGTGTTATTGGTTTATGCTGTTCCATTTACTTCTGCACTGGATGCCTTTAGGCTTAAATTCACTGTAAATCCAAGCTGCTGAAGTAGGCATTGACTGTGTCTCTGAAAACCTACCTTCAGGGATCTGTGCACACCCTCAGTGCTTACAAGATTGATTTGTAGCTTCAAGCATAAGACACTTAAGGGGATCTGAAAGTAGGATGGCCACACAGGTGACGTTACCTTCAGGGTAGAGTGAGCTGGGGAGGTAGAGTGTGCTCTCCTAGTGCCCCCCGACGGCCAGATCATGCAACTTACTCAGAAATCGATCCAGGTAAGACATGACTCAGTAAAGCAAGCAATTAGGATGGCAATAACACTATTAAAAAAAAAAAAAAAGAAGTAAAAAACCTGAAAGAATGGAGAAATGGAAAATATGACAAGTGGAAATAATACCTATTTTCAGTGGTAATCTGAAACAGTAAAAAAAACCAACAATTATTTTGATCAATCTTTTAGTTAAATAGAAACTAAAAAACATTGGTTCTGGTATCAGTATGAAAATTTGTTATAAGTGCCAAGAAGATAAGAGGGTCGTGTTCATCAGAAAGGGAGATAGAAGATGTTTCATCTTTCCCTAAACCTAGAGATGTTTACTCAAAATATGTATGGGAAAAGCCTGGTTAAATTTTCTAAATTTAAAAAATGGATTACATTTCTCATTGTCTAGCTGTCTTCTACTCATCAAGGTGTTGTGTTGGAAATTGGTGAGCTGTTAATATCTTCAGTTGAAACATCACCACCAGTTAAATGATCCTGTGAGAAGAACTGTTTCCCTTCGACCATTTCAGTATTCTGTGCAAAGAGGAAAGAGTTCCAACAGATGCAGTTTACCTCAGAGTACCCACTAGATCGAAAGAACTCACAGGTTCCTTTTTTATCAAAGTACATCGCATGAAGGAATACTATTTTATATATTTACAGTATGGTCTCTTTAGTGTTGTATGCATTTCTAGACTGAATAACATGTTCTCCAAGGGCCCAATTCTGCAACTACTATTGCACTTGAGCAATTTTACTTTCATGTTTAGTCACTTAGGAGTCAAATGAATCAGGAAGATGAATGCATGTAATCTTAACAGACATTTCAGAAATCCTATACTTGAATTCTTCAAAGTCTTCAATATTAAATTCTATAACTTGCACTAAATGATGTGTAGGAGACAGACCAGAGTTTTATGGTGACAACACCTTAAGTGTTGTCTCACTTCAGTTCCACAAATGGGAAACAGGAATCTGAGTCACCCATCACTCCCTCTGGACTGGGACGTGACACGGTTCACAACTGCAACAGAATTTTCATTCTTGTGTCTTTCAAAGGGAGATAAAAAACTTCTTGGGGAAAGGATGGGTTAACATAGTAACCTCCAGCAAAACTATGGGAAATAAATCCTAAGGAATAGTATTTCTTCAATAACAAGAGGTTAATTGTGTGTTTATAGGTAATGTTTGTTTTGGGACATATCACAGTGTATTTTCTTTACCAATTAGCCTATTTCTTGCCTCCTGCACAGAAACACCTTTTGCTTAATGATATAATTTATGGCCAAGGATCGTACTGTGTTTTGCTCTTTAATAAATTTAATGCAGGATTATTCCTGCATGCTGCTGAAAGTTTGACCCAAGTCCAAACAAGCAGTAAAGTTTAAATTCAAGCATCCAAATCATAAGATTGAAATTAATAGAAAATTATGTGATTAAGTGGTTTGTTGGATGAAGGCCAAAGTGTTCAGTATCTTGAAGGCTCTGGAGATATGAGCAATCTCACTTCATCAGTATTCCCATTTTGAGAGCCTATATAGAGATCCAACTTACCAAAACCAGAACTCGCAATTTACAGATGTACCTTACTTTATCACTGCAGAAATAAATGGAATATTGTTAAGGGAAATGTGATTTTAGAGTACTGTTGACTATACACACTTTTTAATTGGATAACATAAATATCCAAGTTTTATATTCTATAATCAAACAAATAATTTGAGAGAACATGATTTCAGATGTATTCACTGATGTAAAACACCTTCATGTCACTGTGTTCACACAGCATTCTTAAGAGTCACCTCAGTTCCTCTTGTATCCAAGCTATGATTTTATGGTTTAGTTCAGAGGATGACTAGATGGGGTAGAGAACTCACCGAGAGATTGGCCTCAAAAGGTAGTGATTAAAAAGTCTACCTTCAGAGCAGTAGTAAGTGAAGTCTCTAGGAGTCTATCCTAAGACCTGCCCTGTTTAACATATTTCTAGTGATCTGGACGATGCTTATCAAGTTTTCAGATAACTCCAAACTGGCTAACTAGTCAATATGATTGAGGTAAAGACTGCTATGTAGAGAGACCAAAAGGTGATTGGAGGAATGGGCTGTCAGGAACCTTATGAAATTCAGTCAGGACAATTTCCAAGTCCTGCTTCTGGGAAGGAAGATCTCCTTGTAATAAAAGGCTGGGGCCTGTGGATGGGGCGTGGCAGTGGATCTGCTAAGCACCTAGGAAAGCTGGAAAATGGTAAGCTGGGCATGAACCAGCAGTGTGCAGCAACCAGAGGGGTCAATCTAAGAGGTTCTTGAAGAGTATGGGAGATAACTTCCAGACACAGCTTGTGAAAGCTCAAGTGAGCCAACTAGGAAAGGCTCCCTGATGGGCCCATTGTTCATGAATAGAGGTCTTCTGGTTGAGATGACAGTTGAAGGCTGCCTTGGACACAGTGATCATGAATTGATAGAGTTCTCAGTTCTTGGCGAAGGAAGGAGGAGCTATAATTAAAAAAAAAAAAAAAAAAAAAACAAATTAACAAACCCAACCTCACTATAAACACAGTTTGCAAAATACTGCTGTAATTATATTTAAGAAAAAATTTAAAAAGAAAACAAGACTTTATTTCCTTTGAGATTTCTTTCTGTTTATTAATCCAGATAAACTTCTGTTGTGGCATGAGCCAGGTAGGAGTGTATGAGCAAATGTTATAAATAATTGATTGAACCACCCTGTCGTGAGCATAAACCATCTTCTATCAATGAAGTTCTAAGAGATTTCATCTACCCCAATATTCTTGAAAGGATTATGGCAACAAATAAAGACAAAATGAGCTCCTTATCAATCCACAAGCATTAATTTTTCGTGATAGCAAAGGACTGAGTTGCTAGTAGAAAACGGAACATACCTTACACATTATCTGAAAACTGTAGAAAGGAAAAAAAGGAGTATCTTTTATATTGAATTTATTATTTATATTAGTTTCTGGGTTTATAATATGCATAAATTTATAACAAATGCAGATTAAAGCCCAAAAAGATTAAAAAAAAAACCCACAGACAAACAAACAAAAAAACCCCAAACAAACAAACAAACAAAAAACCAAAAAACAACCCAAAACAATGCAGCTAAATCCCAAGGCATTTTCTTCTGGATTTCTTAACAAAAATATTTGTCTAGTATTGTCATCCATAATATATCGAGGTCAACTAAAAATTAGACCATAGATGGTTGGTGAATATATACAAATAGTGAATAATTTATATTGTTTCTGTTATTTAATTATTCAAATTATATTTCTAAGACTTGTTGTCATAGCAATAAAACTGCTTATTCTTAGATATGTAGAGATATGGAAACAATCTGTTGTTAATGGGAAATGGGAACCATTGTATGTCCTTCTGGAACTGAGGGGCCCAGAACCGGACACAATATTCTAGATGTGGTCTCACTAGGGCAGAGTAGGGGGGCAGGGAGGGGACCATCTCCAGAATGAAGTTCTCATACTTTATTTGCATATTATTAACACCTCTCTTCTCCAAACACCTTTGTCTTCTCAATAGTATTTAGTCTGGAAGAATATTTGCGCTAAGTTTTGGGAAACTGAAAAGTCTGGTGATATTCTCAATCCAGGAAAAATATTCAAGGAAAAACTGTGGGGCTTTTATCCTCTAAAACCCATCAGGTTAAAATAGGAATATGAACATTATACGCTACAAGCTTTGAAGCGTATTTTCTGCTGCATACAGATATATTTTGCATGCATGTGCTTTTACGTTGTAATCCATTTTTTTTTCTATTGGTTTTACCGAGTTTATTCTTCAGACTTCTAAGATCTGTGTTCTTCTAGTTTATAACTGAACAGCAACCTTCGAATATATATTTATTCCTGTCTTAACATTTTTTTGTTTGCTTTTTTTTGTTTGTTTGTTTCAATAGCTAGTCTAAATCCTAGGGAATTAATGCTAAGAGGTTTTTGTGTGGCCAGATTTCTTTTACTAAACTAAATAAGCCAATGGTTTTAAGTTTCTTCTCATGTCAGTTTTCTCTTCTCTAATCATCTCCATAGTTATTCTTGGCACTTGTTCCAGTTTGACAGATCTTCCAAAAATGCAAGTGACTAGAATTTTATATCAAATTGCAATTACACTTTTAGCAAACTTTACTTCATGCAGTAACACTATCTGAATATCTTCACCTTTATCTTGTGATATCTCTTTTGAGATCCTGTTTATTCTTTTCATGGTTGTATGCATTTTTTGCTCATAATTATCATACAGCACTGCAGTGAAGCTTGACAGTAAGTTTTTAGAGTACACAGTAGAAACTAAGCAACAGTAGGATAATAATTACCAGTTTCCCCATACCTAACCTTAAAAAAAAATGCTGTGACACTGAGAGCCACAAATCTAAATACAATAAGCTTTGTAGGTTTGTAATTTCTGATAATAGTTTATTTCTTGCAGATTCAAGTCAGTCTTTTATATTAACCTTGGCATCCAAGAACCACCGTTTAATTTTATACTACTTTGAAGGAACACTGTAGTCAGGTGTATTTAGTACTGTAAGGCATGAAAACAAAGTCACTATAATCTTATTTCTAGAAATATAAATTTGTAACTTCCAAAACAAATATCTTTAATTCTTTGTAATGTTAAATTATGGGTAACACTTCCTAGATGTTAATATTTTAGTGGAAATGTAAGGCTTTCAGAAGATTGAAATAATATTGGATTTAAATCAGTGAGGACATGAAAAGAGAGGAAAAGAAAAGCTGATGAAAACATCCTTCTTAATTCAAATTTAAAACTACATATCTACTTCTTAAACTCGAAGATTTAAAGGCATTTGTAACTGCATGTACAGTTTGTGGAAGATGGAAATAAAGTTGATGCATGGAGGTCAGTCCCTATGTTACTCCTTTGGACATCAAGGTAATTGCTTTACATTTTCAGACCAAGAAGTGTGTAATACTAAATATTTTTACTATGTAACTAGTTCTCTGGTGAGTTCTTATGAGTGCTGATACTCTTAACAAAGACAAGCATAATCATAGATCTAATTCCATACAGGCAAACAAGAGGGCAGACAAAATCAATACACGGAAAAGTTCACGTTTCTCAGAAAGATCACTTTTTTACCCACGTGTTTACTGGCAACCTCTATAAGCAGAGATAAATTTTGGTTCTGTTTCATATATGTAATCTGTAAAAGTTTATGAAGTCCAAAAAGCAAATGCTATTATCTAGAAGCATAACTTAAACACATAATTTTGATGACAAAAGACTGCAAGTGTCAATTTATATTTTTGAAGAATCTATGTTAGAACAGATTTTAACCCTTTTCATTAGATTTGTTGTAAGGTATATGTAAGGAGAGAATGTGTTCTCCCTTAAGAAAATCTGATGAAGGACTTTGTCAAATGGGATAATAAGGAAAAAGGGGAAGCCAAACAATGTGGATTATAAACCTGACCAAAGAGCTACACTGCAGTTCACAACCAGTGTGCCTGGCACAAGCTGCACGGAGGAGACTGTCTTGTCTTCCACAAAGCAAGACTGCATGTCCATTCACTAGCAAATCTTGATCTGGACCAGCCATCAAGTGGGAGACCCTGAGTGTCAGCAAGGCACCAGGTGAAGAGAAGGCTTGTGCTGGTATTCAGGGGGTTCCATCCAGAAGTGCAGGGTGCCTGTGGGACAAGCGTGTAAGTGTGTGTAGGCTTTCCAGCAAGTGCCAAACCAGACCACTGACTTGCAACATGCCTTAACATTAGTGACACGTTTTCTGATTGTAGAGTGCAAGAAGACATTAATATCCATCATGACAACCCCAGGTCCTATTGGGATGTGATATAAGCAAGTCAAAAGTGTAATTCATTTGCTTTAAATTAAGGAGGTGCTTAAACGTTTTCATAACCTGAGACCCGAGAATCTCTCTGGTGTCTATTAGTGTAAACTCCAGTGAAGTCAGTATAATCAAGTCGAATACATCAGCTGAGAATCAGATGAGAGTTTTCCGCAGAAACATTGTAAAAATGATAATTACGCAAGTTTTCTGATAGTAATTTGGTGGCTAATTAAATAGAGTTTCATGGATTACTTAAGAAGCTTTGTATGTGCAAATATTATTGCAATTTGGTTGTGTACATGCTAATGTAAATAAAACTTGTTAGCACTACTTTGTCATAGAAGGAACTATATTGGTATTACCAGAGATTACTTTGCAATGTGTGAATATTATGTTCTGCTCCAAGCTTTGCTGATAACCTTTGGAAAATTATGTCAGTGTTTTGTTTTGCTTGTTTTCCAGATATTCATTTAGAAAACATAAAAGAGCTTTTTCAGAGAGCTGTTTATACTAACAGTTAGCAAAAAGCATAAGTCATGGTTCTGTGACCTCTACCCCATTTTGGCAACTGTAGTTCAGAGAAAAGGTTAAAAGTACTGGAAGAGTTATACAGTACTCTTTTGTCCTATATCTCAGGTTACTAAAGAAGGCATGTGAAAATATGAGTCAAGATGTAGTAACGCTTTCCCAGAATATCTTCCTAGTGTCCAACCGTTTGTACAGTGAATTCATGCATTTCTATTTAACAGTTCTTGAAATATGGACACTTCCCATATATTATTCTCATTCCTTTAAAGATGAATTACAATGTCTGATGAATGAAAACAGCCAATAAATGTAATTATTGCCATTAGTTTTCTTTCACCAACTTATGTAATGTAATTTTTCTGCTATCCATTAATATTTCTCTATTCTTTATAGTGCCGTATTTTACTGAATAAAAATATCTTCTAAAATATGATAGGAGCTACAAATAACATTGTTTAAATTGTTCAGACTTGTAGTATCTCATTCCTACCCAATATAATGTAATTGCAAATACCATGTGCTTTGACTTCACCATGAGTTTATATGGCAGTGTTCAAGGATAAAATTTAAACCAGCCTGTGAGGATTTCAATGTAGAAAAGATAATAATCTTTTATACAAATTTCTTCTCTCGGACCACTAAAACATTCGAGATCTGAAACTAGTTGTCTTAACATACCTACCTGTACAAAAAAGACACAATGAAATCTTCATCATACATCCTTGCAAAGCTTATTCTGTCCCAGCCATTTCCTCTCTGAATTGTTTAGTGATCATTGAGAATCAAGATTGCCCTTTCATTTTGCATTTATGCGATCAGTATTACATATTATATGCCTCGGTGTAATAAAAAAAAATCAATTTCAACTGGGTAGCTTGAAAGTGCTTGTCTTGCTTTAGCAGTTTAACATAACAACAACATCTTTTAACCATTTTGAAGTGCTTTCCACTAATATGCTGGATGATAATGGTTATATATCAAACCCTGCAATTCCCTGAAACTGCATAGATTTATGCTCACTAAATTAGTTGGATGTAAAATGTTTACTGAAAACAATGGCTGTTCATTCAGTCGGATATAATTCTATACTGATGTAATTACAATGGCTTGGAGCCAGCACTGCCTGAGACCCTCGAAGTTTAGAGTACAGGCAAAGAGCACAGGCAATACACCCAACTGTATCATTGTGGTTAACATTTCTTCCAAGAATATTCGAGGTGAATATTCTCAAGAATATCCTCATCTTCTAGTACACTTTGCAGAGTCCTACTCATCCAAAAATCATAGCAACAATTTTTAGATGTGTGTCCCTACTGGAAGTGTGATATTTTGTGTTTTGCTTATTTGTTTGATCTGGGAAAAAGTCCTTCTTATTTTCTGTTGAAATTAAACATAGACTGTATCTTTACTATATGTACTGTATCTTCTTTCCTCCTCTTAAGTATGGCAGTGTGCTGGTTTAGAGGTAAACCGGCAGGAGAAATGGACCCACCACAAGAGATGATTATAAGTCAGAGTTACAATTTAATGAAAGGTATTACCATACAAACACTGACACAAAGAGAACAACCTGCTTTCAACTCACCAAACCCCAGCAGTAAACCCAGTGTCCCAGGGCACAAGCCCAAAGGGGTTTGTTAGCCCCGGTGCTGAGATCCACGTGGCTCTCCCAAGTCCAAAGCAAAAAGAAGGGAAGAGTCCGTTGCTGCAGATGACGGCTGTGGCCTGGCCAGAAGCGATGGTTGTAGTCCGGTCGAGAGCAATGGCTTCCTCCTGTCGAGGTTCCGCTGCTCCTCCAGATCTAACGAAGAGAAATCTTAAGGTCTTCTGAGCCCTGTTTGTATATCCTCAGGGAGCACCCAGTCCCTCCCCCAGGGCGGGGACTCACACAATGGGTAATTAACGGTGAGTCATGGGGTATGGTTGGACCATTGATGGCCCATTAGCACCCACGCCCCCTCAGGCTGAGTGTGAAGGGGCTAACGACTTCCTGGACAACTGTTGTAAATGGTCCATTATTCTTGAGGAATGAATAGAGGGTGTAGAATACACAGCCTTGATCCCCCCACACGGTGATAACCTCTTGCTGAACTAGGACAGGCAGTTGCACATTCTTTACTTGGTTCCTGCTTTAGCATCTACTTTGAGAGAGAACATTTACCTCAGAAGGTGCAACTGGGAATTTTCTATATTTTTCCCATACTCTTTTTCCACACCTTCTCTACTACTTTTGTTTTTTCTCACTTTTTTTTATAATATAGACAAGTAATAAATATTTTTCTAGTCATGAAGAATCTATTTCCCCTACTACTCCTAAAAACTCTGTGGTTTTACTAATTTTTTCGCCTAAGGAAACTGTAATATTCTTAGCCTGTAAGAAATCTCTAAAGCCTGATATTTTTTTCTGCTTATCTTCTTTTCACATAACTTTCTTTTTCAGCACTCAGCATTCATTCTTTAAACAGCTACTGACCACACAGCTACACTACTGACCACTGAAAATTTTAAAAAGCAGTATTTATTTAATTATGCTGACAGTCAGTTTTGTTTAACATTCACTTGTTTCTCCAAAAACAAATAAATCCCTGAATTAATGGTATTGTTGGAACTCTCACTGTCCAGATTCTTCTAAATGTTCCCAAAATCATCAGATCATTACAGCTTTTGAATCATTTATTTGGCAAACATTAGGCTTCATATTGAATTATATTAAACACTATTTTCTTTTCCCTTTATTATGGAAAAAGAATGTGTGAAAGTGCTCTACTATTAAAATACAGGTGTCTGATTCAGTCTTTATTTCAGACATATTTTTCAATTGTTTTTCATGTGTACACTTTAGAGGAATTTTTTTCACATTAGTCAAGCATTAATATCATCTTGATTTGTGAAGAGTTCATTCTCAGTAAATTATTTTCAATTCCTATGCTGACTGTAGAAACATTTTGGGATCCCAGTTTTTTATACTGACCTTAGCTAATCTCCACAAATTACAAGATTCTTTCTCTAGTCCTTTCATATTCTTGATATTTTTTATAGACTTCACTAATTTTTTCTGGGGGTGCTAAAAATTCCTCGTGATATATTTTATATTTTTTGTAGTAATTCTCAAATAGATGTGTTTTGTAATTCTTTGGCTTAACTTTACAAGGACAATTTAGGTTAGATCTTTCACATACTCTGATATTTGTGTCTTCAAATCACATGAAACGTAATATTAAGAGAGGATTATTTGCATCAATCATTGCTGTTTGGGGTCCTATATATTCTCATCTATATTTTCTGCTGTGACCTGTATTTGCACATAAAAATGTATATGCTTTCTTTATTCTACTTTATTACTTTTTTCTTATTGATAGTTTAATATCCATGACTGCCAGGGTGAAAAGAAACTGTCAATTTGTCTCACGTACAATTTACTAAAACCAGCTTCCTTGTTCAGGGGTCTTAAAATTTAAAGCATGGAACTGATTCTTTTACCCTTTTCTATGTTATTATACAAACTTTTCCATTCTTATTTCTGATTTAGAACTAAAATAAAATGTCATTGATCCACAAGATTTTCCTTCCACCATCCCTAAACTACTGCACATTACTGCAAGAGTTGAATGTGAAATAAAAGTCAACGGATCCATAACTAAAACTGTGGTTAGTAATATGGTCAAGAGAAAATTCATGCTACAAATTGTTCAGAATTCTTCTTTATTGGTTGGGAAAATTATGAATATAGACTGCTTTATTTAATTCACTTGACAAATTTACTATGTTCCTGTTCTTGCTTCATTTTTATTCTGTTTTTAATTTAAAAAAATTAAAAGAATAGCGTGTGGTTAATGTCTTTCCATGAGTGTATATTTGTGTTCTTGGAGACAGGTGATAGTTTTAGTGGTTGACCAAAAATTAACTCTGCAAATAATCCATATTTAAAAGTTTTAATGATACTGAATTATTTTTTTCACAAATCATGGAAAGACAAAAGAAATAGTGCTGAAATTTACTTTGATGTGACAATAGCTTCATAATTTCTGAGGTCAGAAAGTATCATTATGAACATTTTTTAAATTCTGTATAAAAATGTTTTTATAGCTTTTCATCATGGGATTCAACTTCATAACTTCTTCTTGTAGCATGGCCTACCCTTCTGAAAAATATCCAATTCTATCTTACAGATTTAAAGTTGTGATTAATTTCAAATATCCTTTATGAAATTGCTTATTTAACAGAAATACAAAATTTATCTCTGAATGAGATTTGTAACTTTTTATCATTACTTATTGTAATCTTAACTTCCTTTTATTGATGCAGTACCTGTTGAAAACTTAGGCATTGAAATGATATTGAATTGAATTATTAGACTTGACTTTGCTACCTGCCAGCAAACTAAATAAATAAAAATTTGCAAGTTTATGTTTGAGATATTTACTGCCACATTTGGGTGACTTGAAGGATTATTCAGAGTTCTTATCTGAACAGAACTGAAACTTCAAAACCTTTGAATATCATCTATTGCAATCATATAATCTGAGCGATTCATCCAGAAAGAGAGATGAATGTGTTATCCCATTTGAAATGTCACAGAGAGTCTGACTTTTCAGATAGAAAATTACTGTAGAATTATTAAATTCTTTTTACTATGAAATTCATTGATATCTATGCAAACTTTCTGCTGAGCAACTTCCTGCTCTATCATGTATCCAGATAAAACAGAAAGCATTTTTCTTTTAAAAGATTGAGTATTGAAAGCATTAAAAAATATCTTTTTAGTTAATTCAGCTTAAAATGCATTTACCACTTTAAAAATATATTTAATTTAATTGCTTATATTTATTTGCTATGGCAGTAGAAGTATTTTTGTTTGTTACACTAATATACAACTTACATACAGGTTTTTTTTTTGTTATAGATTTAATTAAACCTTTCAGACATTCTAGCTAAACTTAAATCAGACTGGTTTAAATAGAAATACTAGTACCATGGAACATGTGTGAAATCTTATATTTATAAATCCAATCTGAAAGAGGAAGTGTAAATAAAAGAGCTAGAAAACTATTCTGACCATATCTTGCATACATTGTCTTATATTTAAATAAATCTACACAGAAATTGGAAAAAAATATAAAATTAATAAAACCAACAGAAAAAAAAAACCCCAACCACAAGAAAAAATATCCCAGCCCAAACTAAACACAGCCAAAACAAACCAGAAATTTCTATATGGATGTTACTATATTTAGACCTATATTTCATTCTTCAATGGAATAGAATTTGGTTTCTGTCACAGTTATTTGAAGAACAAGAAAAACATCAAGCAGAAGGCAGACCAGCTGTGACCTGTATAAATATAGAATATATTCCCAATTGCTGGGTGAGAGGGTTCATTTATTTATTTATTTATTTTGATGAAAGAAATGAAAGCTAATTTTAATTTAGGAGTCTGTATATAAGCATTTCATAGAGAGCTTTTACAGCCTTTTTTTTTCATGCATGAGCATCCTAGGGTGAACTTGCTTATTTCCTTTTCAATTAGTGTCAGAGTATTTTCCTGTAAAGCTTGACTTTATTTGCCTTTATTAACATTTATTACAATACAATTTTTAACTATAAAAATGCCTGATACTTTTTCCAGAAGATCATGGAATTTTTTTATTATTTATTGTAAGGAAAAACTGGTTGTTGTAGGTTGACCCTGAGCATCCACTTCACTGTTTGCTCACTTACCTCTGCCATGGGAAGAGGATAAAATATAAGGAAGGGTAGAAGGCACACAGATGAAGACAAAGGCAGTTTAGTAGTTGAAGCAAAAACTGTGTTCACAAGTAAAGAAAATGAAGCATTTATTCTCTACTTCTCACATCCTGGAATGAAGGGTGCCACCACGCATGGTAGCTCCTTAGGAAGATGAATACCATAACCTTGAACCACTGTACAGTGAAACAAACTGAGAATGCCCTTTTAATACAGGATTGTAGTTTTCATGTGATCCTAGGCCTGATTTACTGCATCAAATCAAATCCTGAACAGAGGCTCCCTTCATGGACTCTTCTGTAATAATTACCCTGTGCCATTTGATTAACTGACAACTGTTAACGAACATTATTCCATAATGCTATGGAAGTATACTATATGTATTAGATAAGGATATACTTGCATGATGCAAAGGGCAGCAGTGCTACACTAGTTTAAATGTTAGAACATTTATCTTGGAAGCCAGTTTAAGACATCAGGAATCTGAAGTTGCAGATTTAGTGCAAAGTATCCTTTTACATCATCAAACTCAGCATATTTCCCATTTCAACAATGAACTCATATCTGAATTGGATTGAAAGATAGCACTTTGGGGGCTTATAATTAGGAACACATGTATGTATGGCAGCAGTTTAATTTACACTATTCACTAAAATGTAGGTAAGGTTTAGCAGTGAGAGAGATTGAGAGAGAGTCAACTTTCCAGGGTGGTAGTCAGCTTCTAACAGAGATTCATGTTTTCTATTTTTGCTGTTCTGTTTTCTCAAGCATTATACTCCTGCTTCCAAACCAGAGGAAAATACTCTTCCATACAAACTGTATTTATCATGAGAACACTGTCTGTTTTCTAGGAACTAGTCTTGTAATTAGATGTGCCAGGTAAATCTAATAACAGATGGTACTATTTAACTTTTTGTGACTTTTCAGAATGACTCTTTATTTCAAGTGAAAATTGCTATAATTTCTCTTTAGAAGACAGTGTGCTTGAATTATCTGTAAAACCAAAACAAAATAAAATGTACAAAGTATATTTTAAAGAATAACCAAAATTCTGTAGCAATACTTTTTCTTATCTTTTCACTTAGGATCCAATTGCCTATTTCCTTTGGAAAACCATTACTAGGAACGGCAAGGACATTCATTCAAATACAACTAAAATCCTTATTGACATCACAGGGAACACCTTTCCCTGAATAAACTGCTCAGTATATCCTCAGTCACTACTAATAGGCTGGGACTTCCTTCAGTGTCCTCTTAAGTGCTTTTTCGATCAAAGCAGGTATTCCCCTTACTGGGAGGCATTCTTACTACTGTTTTGCTATTTGTTTGCTCTGTGCTGCTTTCAGGGAACATATTAATGTGTTCAATACTTTTTACAGGCATACCTCTTCCATCTTCAGTGGTTCCACCTGAGCTAATAGAATTCATTTTGCATCTGCAAGCAGACATGCATTTACAACTTTAGCTTGGCTTCTACATTGTCACCTCATTGAAATGTCCTTATGTTCTGTAAAATTGGTAGATTCACCATGTTATCTTCATGCTGTGGACAGTCCATTATTACAGTACAACACCATTCAAGCCTTGCACTGCCCTCATTTTCAGAAGCAGTGGTGATTCTGGTGAACAGCTATCACAAACTCTCAGCTTGTGTGAGGATGATGCTCATCAACAGTTCACAATTTTCTAGCCTCATACTAAGTAGTTTTACAGTATATTATTTTCAATGCTGTGCTCCAGTCTGTGATGCTGTTGATCGGTGTTGCTGGGAGTCCATCACAGCTCTCTCCATCCCAGATTTGAAACAGAACTGATAAGTGATCTCATAATATAATTATTGGTATGACAAAAAAAAAACCAAAAACCAAAAAACGAAAAACCAAATTGAGAACATTTTTTTCAGTTCCCAAAGCAGCGGTCACATTTTTTTTCAACCTAAACTATTGAGGAATACTACAAATAAGTTCTGGTATGTTAAAAAGGTAGCTCTCCCCTCCCTCAGCTGTGCACAGTCTACAGCATTGTATGTTACTTAAAAAACGTCCAGGGCTTATAAATTGACTCATTGAGATTTGAAGAGGTTTTGGTTTGCACAACCTTTTCTCCACTGCCCAGAAGATTTATATTATTTTTTCAACCTTATGCTTTCCCTGTTTTTATCTCCCACTCCTGCACTCTTGAATAAATTATTATTTGAATACCCAAGGTCCTTCAGTCTGAATTCTTACTTGCTCCATCAGCACATATCATTTATATGTCTATTACATTGGAAAGCTCAGTTGCCTTTGCTATGCAGGTTTTGGTTTTCTCACACTCTTCCTGCGCTAGCATTGGGGTCCCACCCACAGCAGACTGTCCTCCACAACCTTTTCCGTGTGAGTCCTCTCCCACAGTGCCGGAGCCTGCGGTTACGGCGCAGACCGGGGTGAAAGTACACATCAACGTGGTGCAGATTCAAATCCGTTTATTTCCCCTCCCACACATCTTTATATATCCTTTGGTCCCAGTGGCCGGGAACATCCGTCAAGAGTGAACTTATCATTGGTTATATTTATTGGTTATAATTATTGGTTACGCAACAAATACGCAACTGATTGGTTAACGCATAAAGCCTGGGAATCTCAATCTTCTCGGTCACTCCCCTTGAAGACTTTCTTTGTTCCTAGGGAGTCTTCCGGCTGAGGCAAGGCAGGACTCCTAGCACGTGATCAGGGCCCCAACACCACAGGGCCTTGGCTCTTCACCAATTGCCCCAGTGTGGGTCACTGCTATAAACTCATAAAATGCCTCTCAGTCTCACAGTCCCAGACTGCTGGCCTCAGCCTGGTTCCCTACATAGTCACAAGCACCCCCAGCAAACCTGCTCTTGCATGGGCCTCCATCTCTCTCTCTTGTCTCTCAACTCTCTCCACAGGCTGCAGGTGCTGCCAGGGGCTTGTTCCAATGTAGGTCACAGATTCTTCCATATTCCTCCACCTGCTCCATGATGGGCTCCCGCCTGGCCCAGGTACCTCTCCATGGGCTACTAGTGGGGTCTCTTTGTCCTTCATGGGCTACGGGGGGATACCTGCTTCACCATGGTATTCTCCACAAGGCAAAGGGAATCTTCTCTCAAGCGCCTCTTCCTTCCCTCCCTTCACTGACCTTGGTGTCTGCAAAGTCTCTCACATCTTCTCACTCCATTCTCTGGTGGCAAAAGGCAGCTATTTGCATTTTTCTCTCTGTAAAATATGATTCCCAGACGCCTGTGACTAGCACTGATTGGCCCAGCTGGCCTTGTCAGTAGCAGGTTTTGGTACTTTGGCCTTGGGCACAGCTGGGATTTATTTTGTTGAATGCCTAAAAGCTTCTAGCTGCTTCTTAAAGAAGCCACGTTGTAAAACTACCTTACCCTTATCCCATATTCTGTTGCTACTGCCTCACAAGGACTACTAGGATCCCACAATCTCAGAAGTCACACTTCTTTTGCTTCTGTATTCTGCTTGCAACTGCCACCTTTTTTATTCCTAAGAATCTCACTCTCTTGCTTGTTTTTTGCCTTTATATGCTGCCCTCATAGTTCTTGTTCAATGTGTTTATGTATCCTGAGAAAATCCCTTGCATGTAAATTAACTGATCCTTTATGAAAATACCTCTTTACAGATGGGTTGCAGCTCCAGCTATTGTTCAATCCATGTGCATGCAAACTAGTATTCTGCCACCACCTCTGAACTGTTCTACATCTGGTTGAGCCCATCTGCCAGTGCCTCTGTGATAAGTATAGACATGTGGAAGCCAGCACTTAATATTCAAGCATGGGGCCTGAAACCAGTCTAATAATTCTGCAAATATATATCTCAATATGAAACTCTCATTAGTCTGCAGAGAGATCTGCACTGCTGAAACTAATGATGGAACTGGGCATTCCATTGTACAGTGGTAGAGGTGATGGCAAAAAGGAAAAAGAAAGAAAAATATTCTATCTTTATGGACGGTTAGTGACAAAAGGCACCCTTTAGTAATAGGGATATATCCTTGCCAGTATAATGCTCTTCTTCTAAAGCTTATGACTTTCTAAATACAAAATTGAATCTTGCTGTTCTTATATGCATCAGATGTAGATTTAGTACGAGGGCTGCGACAAATTTCAGTCATTGTCCCAGTCCCCTTACTTCCAATTCCTCTGTTTTTGCCTGCTATGGCCATAATGGTCAGATTAAGATTTTTAAATTTTTTTCCAATATCTTATGTCATTAGGAGAATTAAGAGGATAATGATGAAACAAGAGAGGATGTGTACCTCTGGCTGAATGTCTGCACCCTTTTCTACCACATAACTACTGTGTGCATCTTCTGTGATTCAAACATCAAAAATACGTTTCTTATCTTGCTTGAAAAAGACAAGCTACCACTGCATTTCTATCACTTCTGCACCTATCCATGTTTTCATATAACTAAGCAGGATTCTAGTTTAAAATCTGCTTAAATGTGACTGATCTGTTCCAAGAGTCCTCAAATAAGAGAGGAATTATCTCTCTCTGCTCTCTGACCAGCCAGCCCAAGTTGTATACTCCCCTAATTCCATTTAATTATGAGTTTCCTTGGTCAAACACAATCACCCTGCATTTCCTCATTTTATCCTCTCTCCCTGCTTGGAGACTGACATAATAACAAAAAAACCCAACCTGTTCAGTGCCTGAAGTCCATTATTTTTCCATTGATTCATACATTTTTCCTCCACATCCTACCTGTCTCTACCAGGAAGTGCTCTGAATGCAAAAGACCTCATCACTCGACCTAGAGATATTCTTACCCGCAGCTCTCAGGAGCACAAAGTCAAAGAGATATTCTGCACCCTGTCCTGAATATTTCTGTCTGAGAATTCAGATGAAGTTGGAAATAGAGCTTTTTAGGAAGTATGAAACATATCTTCAAAATTACTAAGAAATAATTGTCTGCAGATAAAGGAAAAAGAAGCCTCTAAAAATTATTTTTCTCTTTTAATGTTGTATAATTATATTTAAAATATATGTCCAGGGAAAAGAAAGTTATCTTTGATAATCTTGCTTCAAAAGAGAAAATTGCTGTTAGTGAGTCTGGTGACGCTATTCATCTGACAATAGTGAGCATATATTTAATCCTACTTGACCAGAAAAAGTTTACAGCAATGTGAACAGGATACATATGTGAAAATTAATTTAGTTACCACTCATGAGTGTTAAATGACTACCTCCAGATACTAAATGTGTGGATAGTAGTAGTAAAGTAGCCTCCTGTTTCAAAAGAAATAGTACCTGCCTCACAATCCCTTAGGGAAGCAGAACATAGTTACTCCCACTTCTATTTATTGCTCTATGTTCCATATAGAGGAAACAACATCAGCTCTTAAAGTCTTTGATTACCTTAATATTGTGAAAAAAAAGCTTTACTTTTTTCCCATTTTGATTAAAGAGATACATAGAGATAAATATAAAGCGGTATAACACACTGATCTACCGAAAAAAGCCCAACAGAAATTAATTTTTATTACTGGTTGCATTATGATTCATATTTAATCATGACTTTAAAGACAGTGTGGTATTCCTGAAGGACATAATATTTGGCAATAATATTTCTGTTGAGAAAAAAACTCTCATCATACTTCTTTGTCATACTATTAGAAAAGAATAATAAAATAGGTTTATGGTTCTCTAAAATCCGCTCATAAATGGACCTGTATTTGTTTCTTTGTTTGTATAATGTGTACCTTAAAATACGGTTAGAATATTTTCTACTCCTTTTTGTCCTTTCTGAAGAAATTGTCACAGAATAAAAATAAAAGAAACACAAAAACTCAGCAAGGCTTGAAAAGTTCAGATGCAGATCACCACTGTGGAAAAACTAAATCATTAAAATCCATTCTTGGACACCATGAAGCATGAAGACTTTTTAAAATTTACTTTTTATTGAACTAATCTAAATTTCTCACTGAGGTATTGCAATTATTCATAAAAATTAATAATGTAGTTAAGCTTGTTCCTGTTTAAAAATTTACTTAAATTTTAAAATCAATTCAAAGTCTTTGAAAACTGCCCTGTGCATTAGCTTTTACTGTCAGACAATACATCAAAGAAAATATAAAATGGCAAGAAAGCAACCGACTCTTTGGTGTTGACAACAAGAGCCTTTTATAAACACATTAATGACAGAGATAGTGTTTTTCACTCCATATGCAGTGAAGCATAATGAATTTAGGGCCCCAAACTGAAATACATTTTCCTCCGGAAAGCAGAATCATTTAAACAACCATTGATTTGTTACCTGGTGTGTTGATACTTTATGTTGAGTTTCTTCAGTGCCAACTTATCTTACTTTTCAGATAATAAATAATGCACGAAGGAAAGAAAATAATACATGTACACACAAACAAAACCACATACTCTTTTTTTTATTATTATTAATGGAATACTAGCCTTATTGAATGCTGAGGTAGTTTAGGTGATGCACAAGGACCCACAGAGTCACGAAAAAGATGTTTATTAATCTTATTTGCTTTCACTAATGCAACCCACTTATTAAGGATAAATATGCTCCTATATTTAAAATACTTTGCTGTTATTTCTGTATATTTTGTATTATATTGTACGATTATTCCTCCCAGTTGCAGGAATAAATGACTTTATAAACACATTATCATTAATATATATGAATTTCCTCAAGGTTGACATATTGTCTTCATTTGCAGTGACATAATCTTTAAATGGCCTTCCTAGAATTATATATAGGTTTACTATACAATCAGAATTGATAGGTATAATGAAGGATTCAGTCTTCTGACTCCAATCTTAAAGTCATTTTTCATTCTAGGGAATCCTCCTTAAGGATGGTTTGTCAATGAGGAATAAGAATTCTCCAGAGGAGTCGCTCAGTGACTCAATTTGTCGCTCAATTTGCGGAAAGGAGCCATAATCCTGCAACCGATGCACAGGAGGAAACCTCCCTTCTCCATTGAGTAAGTAATCAAAACAATAAACTCAGATTAGAATCCTAACAGATTTAAACTGGTTGAAAATATTTTTCTAAATCAGAACCAGTCTGATTTCCTTTTTACTTACCCCCCCTCCTCCTTCCCACACCCCGCGCCCCCCCCCATGCCTATTTACTTGACAGCACATACCATGTTGAAGGACTAAGAAAGAGGACACAGTAGTTAAGGGAAGACTAAGTGATACTGTATAAGTCTACTATAATGCCTCCAGCCTGAGAGCATTGGGGAACCAGCCCAAGATCTCCCAAAATTTCTACAGTTCTCTTTGTGTTAAATGTGATTGCAGCCTGATCTCAGCATATGCACACTGAACTCATTCTTCTATTCAACTGGAGATTAAATATAATAAAATAATGAGCAAATACACATCAATTCATATCGTTCATATCTGCGCATGCATGTGTATGTTCACATAAAGTCACTTTAACTGGCTGTGGGAACTGGCTGTTCACTTGCAACAGTTCTAGTCTTTTCAGGTAGAATTAATGTAGCTTGCTTTTCACTCTGTATTATATGATATTTGAAAGCAAAATAAAAAACACAAAAAAGCCCATAGCAAAAAGCTCCAACAATGCTCATTAGACAGCTGTGGAGGAAGTGAAGAAATCTTTAGGTCCACAAAACAGTTTATCTAGAGTTCAGGCCAAGTAAGTAGTCCAGAGAAATTAATTGAAAGTGTGTTCTACAAATACAAGATAGGATATAAGAAACTGTTTTCTGAGATGAAATAGCATTTTAAATACAAGGTGTTTCTCTGAAAGCTTTTCAAATTTAAGATTTTTCTTCTCCATTTTCTAACCTTTTGCATTTTCAGCTTTTCTCAAACTATTTTTGTCTCTCCCAAATTTCTTGCTTTGTTCTCTCCTCTTTTTTCTAGATGCTCTTCTGAGTGTTCTCTCCTTGACTGTGTATTTTGCCCTGCTGTTTTGTTTGAAGTCAGTGGCAAATCTCTTATTGATTTCAGCGTGAGAAAGATCAGCTTCCACTCCTTTGCATCTCTCCATTTTACCATCTCTAATAGCTGGTAGCAAAATCCCACTGACTGTGGCTCTGATCTCTGAAGTGCTGGTACACCATGCTTTTGAGTTTTGATCCCAGTCAGATCTTTTTTTTTTTTTTTTGACAGCCAGAACTGTATCAAAATAGCAGCACTACTGTGCTGAAAAAACAGGGATTATAAACTATGTTTTACTCTTTTCAACTGGTGCTGAGTGTAAAGATTTCTTGTGTCATGTGATCTCTCTCTCTCAACTACTTATCTGCTTTCAGCCATCATGCTCATGCTGTTCATTAATTCCACCCACTCAGTAAGACAAGATGAAAAGAAGGCAGAACAAGGCAGAAAGCAGTACTTCTTCATTTAGATCATGTAATTCTTCACCAATTATCTCAATAGAATGCAGATGAAGATTTTGGGGGTATTTATACTAATATGACTGGTATCAATAGAAAATATAAACGTCAACACTGTTGCTTTCAAAAACTCTGATTTACTCTACAGATACAATTTTTTGTTGGCAGAAAACATCTTTTGTAGTTAAATGAAAAAAATGGGGATTTTCTTTTCTCTTAAAATATAACAAGAGTTAAAAACCTAAAAATATGTAAGAGAAAAATATAGACTGGATTTAACAATATTATCTTGACTTAGTTTTCCAGGTGATTTGCAACAAAACTTGCAGGTAAGAAAATTCACTTGGAATTTCTAGTTAGTCCATAAGGAAAGCCTTCCTTTCTATTGAAAGTCATTTGGAAACCAGCCCAATTTCCAGTCTATACTACATATAATAAACCTTAAACAATCTAATCAGATTTGCAGGCTGAAAAAATTATAAAAACATTTGAGACAGAAGTAAAACTTCATAAGTCATAAGGATCAGCTACCCATAAATGACTTCTACGCTGACATATTAATGGCATTTTGCTAACCTATCATTATGCAATGGCAATCATATTGCATTAGCTTACTAGATATTTAGCAGCAGTTTCTCTGCTACAATTATTAACTACTACAATATATTTTTTTAAAAATATTGTAAGATAAAATTGTTGTCTTGCTCTCTATATTACATATTCATCATTGAAATGACACTTTTTAACATAAAATGAAACTTCTATGCATTATATTAAATGTTAGCTGACTGATGACAAAGCCACTTAGAATATATTTTCTAGGGTTATTTGATCTCAGATTTTGAGTTCTGCCTTGCTCCACAAGTGATACTGGCAAATTCATTTTACTGAGTTTTGAGTATGAATAGTGATATCAGCAGCTCTTTGTGCTCAAGAAGTTAAGCCTAAGACTTTGAGAGATCCTGAAGCACTCCTGTTAACTTCATAACACAAAGGAACTACTAAAGAGAGGGAAATAGGGCTACTATATGAGTTTCTGACACTCATTGTTGCCTCCCAAAAGTCACAGGAAGGCAGGAGGGACAAAAAGAAAGAAAAGAGACTTGAATTGTCTCCCTCTATTACTACTGCTATGCATTTAATCAAAGGATGGTTCTCACCATCTTATGTTACCTGGATGCAAGAGAGCTTCTGTGTCTTATTTCCAGATACTGTTTTTATGTTTCCTAAGTTATATATTATATGGTTTGAAAGATTTCATATTGCTGTAACAGAATTTTATCTATATCCTGTTTTGGTCTTCTTAAATATAAACTCATAAAGTTTAAGGCATAAAACTACATATATATTTAAAAATAAAAATGTTTTATTAAAATGAATTTTTCACTGAATGAATGCATGTGTTATGCAGCCATAAACTGTAATTCAAAATTATATGTGCTGGCATATAAAATATTTTAAATATAATTGAAATACACATTTAAAGTAGATTTTTTACATTAAAATATCTGTTTTTAACAATCTAGGACTAAGAATAAATTTTGTGTGTTTTTTTCAGTGCAAGGGACACTGTCCCTGGAGCTCTGATATTTTCTGATGTTTTCTGGTCAAGACAGTATCAATATATTAAACATATCATGAACAGTTGAAGTAAAATGAAGGCAGGTATAAGTTGAGCTCAAGGAATTAATCCTATTTACCTTATCAAAGTAGTAGCTGAAAGGAAGATTCAGCAATGAAGATGGATAAAATAAATTAAACTGGCTTTTGTTTGTATCAAAAGTGCAATAAATTTTAGTGTCTAAAGAAATGCCCAAATTCATCTGAAAGATGATTTTACTATAAAAATAAACTTAGACCTCCTTCTGGAGTGATGTAGCAGTATCTTTAGCAAAGGAACCTTTTAGCTATGATTGCATGTTACAAGAAAAGGTTTAAATCAAAGCAAATTGGAATTTATACAGTGAAGACTAGAGACTAGGAAATTCATGGAAATGTACTCAATAAGCTTCTCTTCTAGTTTTTTAATTAATATAAAGCCAAGGCTAATAAATATTGACATTTATTGACAGCTAGTTGCTCCTTTGATGCTAACTGAATTCCCGTTCTTGTTAGATGATGCATTAAAGGGTGGCAATATCTTCAGATTACTTCATTATACATGGATTTTATAAGAGTATTCCTAATAATTCTACCTTTTTCAAGACCCAGAAAGAAAAAAAGGATTCACTTCTTTTAAGATCACTAAAATACAATTGCTTGTTGATTCTTCTCCACATTCTGTCTTCAGGGTATATTATCTTTACTGGCAAAGTAAGTATTCAGGGTATATTATCTTTACTAGCAAGTTAAAAAGGGCTGGTAAAATCAAGAAAGCTTTGGTTTGGAAGGCACCTTAAACCAACCCAAGTCAGTTCCTTCGTGTTCTTTATGCCTATATTGTGTGCCAAGAGTAGGAAATACTATTGTCATGAAGAAATGGTTCAGTCTGTAAGTTCCTGTAATATCATTATTTGTTGTCTGCCAAGAATATGTCAATAGCCCTCCTTGTACCATTTCTGCTGCTGTTTCCAGGGTCTCTGAATATTTGTGGGGGTTTTGTCAAGGTGCTCACAGTAACACAATGTCTTGAATTTCGCATTATAAGGTGTGTAGAACTACACAGATTTTTTGCCAAAAATATGACATTATTTCATGTTTGGGACATGTTTAGATTTTCCTGTACAACTGCCAAAATTAGGGTAACCAAATGGAATAAATGAAGTTTGCAAACTTCAGGTGTTTGGATAGTTAAGCTATACACTAAGTGCCAAATATTTTGTTTTTTAACAGAATTTCTTTGGCATCTTATTGATTAGATTGTCAGAACTGAAAATTAACATAGGGCAAGTCAGTTGATCAGTTCAAAATCATAGAGTCATAGAACATAGAGGTTAAAAGGGACCTAAAGGATCACCTGGTACAAACATGGTCTAAGCAAGAGGGACCAGTACCCTGTGCAGCTGAACCTAGAAGTGTCCAATGTTTGGGAACCTACCATTACCCCAAGGAAATTATCCCAATGACTTATAACACTGAGAAAAATTTTTTCTCTTGCATCTAATTGGAATCTCCCCAGCTTGTACCTATTACCCCTTATCTTTTCCATCTGGCTTCTTCTGAAAAGGTACTCTCAATCTTCTTCATAGACACCCTTTAAATACTGGAATGTGGTGATAAGGTCTTCCTAAGCCTTCTTTTCTCAAGGCTGAACGAACCCACATTTTCCAGCCTTTCCACACATTGCAGGCTTCCCAATCCTTTGGTCATCTTTTTGGCCCTTCTCTGGACTCTCTGCAGCCTGGCCACATCTTTTTTGCATAGAGGACACCAAAACTGAACACAGTGTTCCAGGTGTGGTCTGACAAGTGTTCAGTAGAGTGGGATGATGACCCTGTTGGCAACACATTCATATTGAGCTTGTTGTCCACCAGGACCCACAGGACGTTTTCCACACAGCTGGTCCCCAGCCAGGTAGATCCCAATCCATGCTGCACTCCTGGATAATTTTTTCCCATGTGCAAGATTCTACACTTGTCATTGCTGAACTTCATATGGTTCTTATTAGCCAACCCTTCCAGCCTATTCAGGTCTTCCTGCAGGGTGGGACTCCCTTCCAAAGTGTCCACAGCTTCATTCAGTTTGGTATAATCAGCAAACTTGATCATGTTGCACTTGACCCCATCATCCAGATCACTTATGAAAATATTAACCAGCGTTGGACCCAATATCAAACCCTGGGGGACCCAATTTGTGGCAGGTTGTCATTTTGAAGAGGAGCTATTTACCACCACCCTCTGGCTGTGGCTTGTCAGCCAGTTCCCACCTTCCACACAGACCACTAGACTAGACAAAAATTCTTTACAATTAAGTGTAGCTGATAAATAATATGCATATAATATGCATATATTTTCCTACATGAGTTTTAGGGAATATTGCTGTATTAATCTAAATTGTATGACATGTATTAGAGTAATATACACAGTTGCAAAGAACCTAACATGAAGTAATTAACCTTTTACTTATATCCCTGTAGCTCCATTAAAATGACTAATATTAATTTGCTACCTCTGAAGAGGACATTTCGTCGGTTTTCAGCTCAAAGAATATTCAACAATAGCTGGAAGCTAATTCTAATATACTAAACTGAAATTCTTGTTAAGAGCATACAGTGAGTATTTCCACTGAAGTCAACAAAGTTATGGGCACATATATGGGGGGGGGGTGTGTGGAACTCATCATCTGCACGTCTACATGAAGTAAAAATTATTTACAGCTTAGCCTTAGTATTTATTCCCATATCAGAAAGAGCTCAGCCATTATTTATAACCTGAGCAATACTTCATCTGTATATGAAGGTATTGTGCTTCTGGTATTCAACATGTCTCTTTGATCTTTTAATTGTGACATAAGGCCATTCTGCAGTTTGCTGAACTTCTGAGAGGATAGTTTCCACACTCAATGTCTAATTATATCTTGTCAGCTTCAAATTAGTGTAAGGAAATTCATTATTTAATTCTAGAGGTGTAACTAAAACCACTTTATAGTTGATACAAAGTTAAAATGGAAAAGAGATTTGATATATCTGTATATACAGTCTTGCTGGTTAGGTGTAGGTGAAGTAAAATGAAGGCAGGTATAATGCCATAAAATCTATTCTGCTTTCAGCTGTCTCTGAACCAGCAGAAGTTTTCCATCTCTAATCAAGAACACAAATTATGAGTATTCATATAGAGAAAAAAAATCTAATTTTATTTTTGTTTTGGCCTAGAAGCCAAGGTCATCAAGATGTAATACACTGTAGACTTCAGATATCTGATCTGAAGAGCATAAGATACTTCTCTCAAAGTACATTTGACTACAGCCCTAGAGATGAAAGTCAAGTGACTAATCATCCGAGTTAATTGCCTGAGTTCATTTTTTTAGTACTAGAAAAAAAGCTGTACAGCATAAAAATAATATCAAGGATGAAGGTCAGTTGGAATATTGTTGTACAAACACTTACAAAGAAAATATCTCCAATCTATTTAAAAAAAATCAAAGAAGCTTTTACAGACTCACCAATAAAAGATGCTAAAGTACTGTAGGTAGTAGATTTAAAGTGACTTTTGCTTGTGGTGATTAAACCCAGCAGGCATGCTTGTTTTACAAACAGTATCTAACTCCTTCTTGGAGTGTAATTCTTGGAGACACATAATGCATTTTCTATCACAGACAAAGAAATGCAAGAGCTTTAGAATATTCCACATAACAGATCACATTTAGGAGATACTTAAAATGGAAGGTTTTCATCTGACTGACCGAATCTATTTGAGTGGAGCCCCAGACTGACGTTAGCTGCTGTTTGTCTCTAGGTTTGACACATCCCAGTGGTAATACTGAGTTACACTAGCACACATAGGAAATTTGGTTTGTTTTGGGGTTTGTTTTTTTTTTCCCCCCTTTTTTTTAAGAGTGGAATTGGAGGATATATTTATTATCTCACTCATTCATTTTATTCTATCACCTCTAAACAGAGATACAGAAGTATTGTTCACATTCATCTGTTTACCTTAGAGATGCAAAAGGACAAGTACCGTTTTGCTGCTTAGTTTCTCTAAGGGTAATAAAACCCTACTACTGAAAAGCAGTGCTCATAGCACAGAAAGTCATCAAGGACAGTCTCAATAAATTAAGCAAACATATAAAATGGCTTTTCTGAAATAGTTCTCAACAGTAGTTCTGATCTTATGTTCTATTCTGTCTTTGTAATTTGCTGTTGTGGGCTTTCTCCTTCTATGAGGCCTTCTCTGCATGACTGCAGACCATATGTTTCACATCCAGTATATGCATTACAGAACACTGTGTTTTGTTTGCCAGATTACTTTTCTTTACGGATTTTCACTTCTAACCAGAAGTGTGTATGATAAAACAAAAGCATATGTCTTAAGTGAGGATTTGTATTTCGCACGGACTACTGGGATTTATCTGTAAAATTGTGCAATTTGATTATTAAAAACATATGCTAAATTACCAACCTCAGATTTTAACAGTAGATATGCTATTGCTTGCTTCATGAGCTGCACACAGGCACTAATGCACTTTTCAGTGTTCAGAGCAGGGATTCATGTCCACTGCAGTGCATCAGTCTCTTAACTGCCACAGTTGTGCTCATCTGTCTCGGTGGCATATGCGTTCACTCACTAGTTGTTTGGTGAATGTAAATTAGATTGTTAATTCTGCCTTTGGATTCTACTATTTTACTGCTGTGCATTAATTCTATTAACACACCCATTGAGAAACTTTGTGCCAAGATGAATACCGAGCACAAGTGAAAGATTGTTCTGCAGTTCATTAAATAGGTGATAAAAAGACAGGCTGTGTGGTAGGCAATAACAGTGAAACATGAAGTAAACAGTGTTTGTCTTGGCAGAGTGCTAGCTGATACAGCAATTTTTATATAGACTTTCCAATTTATCATGAAATTTGTAATACAAATCTCAGAAAAACGAAAGCTAAATTTACCATACTTTTGAGACACAAAAAAGGTATCCCCATGATGTGTAAAGAATGGTGGTTGCCTCTGTGCTTACAGACTCATATTGCTCCCAATACACGCAGTAAAGGAAAATGTCAAGAAACAAACTAACCACCCAACTGAACCCAGACCACACCCACACAACATTTAGGGCAGGGTAGAACACATGGCCTGTGACCCAACATCTTACGTGTTGTATGCACATTCCCTCAGAAACATCAAATGGTTTAGTTTGGAAGGGACCTCAAAGACCATCTAGTTCCAACACCCCTGCCATGGACAGGGACACGACTCTCCACTAGCCCAGGTTGCCCAAAGCCACAATCCAACCTGTCCTTGAGCACTTCCAGTGTGCAAGTGCACACTGCCAAGTCCTATTGATCTTTTCATTAACCAATAGCCCCAAGTTCTTCTCCTCAAGACTGCTCTCAATCCATTCTCTGCTCAGCCTGTAGTTGTACATGGCACTCCTGGTGAGTTGTTCTTATTCCCAGTGTCATCCAATATCATTCTTTACTCCTATTACCATGCTATGCCTCTGTCTCCTTGGATTGTTTCTCTATCTCTCCTTTCAAGAGGCAGCACTGTGCAGCCTGGTTTACAAGCCTGTAGCCACTCCTACTACAAGGTAAATATGCATAAACACAAGAACAGAAAGATTGTAAAACATCCTTTCAACTATTTACATGATAAAACCCAGTGGAAGGAATGTTCTACACATTCTAGATCTGGCACATAACATCAGAAATGCTACTGTGTGTATCTATAGTTTTAATGCCAATGTACCAATGCTATCCTATGCCAATTATTAATAGCCAGACATAGCTAATGCTAAGAAATCAGTTTTCCTCCTGCAGCTGCAAAGGTGCCATGCATGAGACACACTTTCTACTATTGAGAAAAATGTGATTCCCTTCTACGTATCATTCAATGAATAAAAACTGTAAAGCTACAGTCTAGCCCTGTCCAGAAGTTTGCTTGATCATATGAAACCAGACAGGAAAAATAAATATTAAAATTAAAAAAATATTTTTAAAAGTGGATTTTGAAGCAGTAAAGGAACATCAACACCAGCCTCTTAAAAAGGTGAAGAAAGAAGCTGAATTCAAAACCCCAAATCGTTTTAGTTTGGAATTCCCACTTTGAAATGCAATGACTTGCTACATAAGGTAACATCTGGTTCTGTACAAAAGCAGATTAATGTGCATCCCCTGATGTCTACACAGCAGGTGTAACAAAATTGAAGAGAAACATCAAGGCCAGATTCTTTCTGGTTGATATTCCATTGTGCCTGAAACTCAAATTATGTCTGCTTGATGGGTAATGAATTCCTGATGATATCTGAAAACATAAAATAAAAAAATACTTTTGGTGTAATTATCCCAGTTTCTCAACAATATTGCAGGAATTCTTTCTTGTACATCACCTGCTATTTCCATTTTGACCTGTCATCCATTAACTTTTGGTTTACAAGTGCAGAGGAGCTAGCATTTATTTCTGGGAAAATATAAAGGAGGGTTGAAAGTTCTAGGGAAACCCATATTAGTATATCACCAAGCTAGTTTATCTCAAATGTTAATAAAGAACAAGGGAGTTTGTTGTTTTGGGTTTTGTTTTGCTAGAGTTTTGTTTTGGTTCTTTTTGTTGGGATTTTTATTTGTTTTGATTTGTTGGGGTTTTTTTTTCTTTTTTTTCAGAAAAAAAATCTCCCCAAATAGTCATAACTGCAATATATGCAAAAACCTGTTCATGATTCATGGTGATCTTCCTCCAGCTGCAGTTACTGTGATCCACCTTGCAGATAACTAGCCTGTGAAGATGACTACTTAGCAAATACACAGAAATACATCTTTTCAATACACTTGATAAAAATCAGAGCTTGGAGAAGGAGAAAGATTGTCTTTTGCCTTTGTTATTTTCAAGAGAAAAAGAAAGGAAAAAATGTCACTTTTCAGAGTCTTACAGTCACCTGTATAAAGGTTGAAAAGTGCATTGCAATGTTCCTTTTATCTTTTTAGGAATGAACACTCAGTGCAATAACAAAACATGAAGTACTGTAAGAAACTATAAAGAAAAGTCAATATTATAATTGAAAGGGAAGAGACTTAGCAGGGAACCAATATCAAAGATGTAAGGTTTTAAATTATTAGTGCATGAAGCATGGAAGTGATGCTGATCTGCAGACAGGTCTTTACTTGAACAGTACATTCCTCAGAATGTAATGGAAACAAGAACAGAGTATCTGAGAGAAAATGAACATGCTGAACTAGGTGGTCACAGTTCAGCATTCTGTACCAAAAAGAATACCTAGCAATACCTCATTTATCACTTAAAGGTGGTACTTGCTCTTTTTCAAAGTTACAAGTACTTTAACAAATAACATAATTGAAAAGCTCAATGTTACTTGTGAATCATTTCCTATTCAACTTTTAATCTTGATAGATAATAGAATCTCAAAGAACAACTGCAGAGCTGACATAACAAGATGGCATTGACATCAGGTCCTATCCTGAAATTCATGCCAACAAGCACTAAGGGATTTTTTATACTAAAAAAGCTACAGAATTACAATTGGAATGAATATTGTCACAACTGCAAGTTGTTGTTGGGGGTTTTTTAATGCATGAAAATAATACTGTACCTTAAATTTAACAATTTCTCCATGAAATAAACTTAAACAAAAAATTTGTACATTTAACAAGTATTACCCTAATATAATATTATGCATATATGTTCATATTATATATTGTACTGTAACATATTATTATCTTACTGCTTTTTAATTAATTTTTTTTGCTGAAGTAGTTTACCACACTACAATATGAAGTATGTTGACATTTACTATTAGAATCTATTCAGAATTTAAAACATTATATCTTGAAGTATTGAACTGATAATTATGATCGCATCTAGGGAAGCATAGTAAATATTGTTATTACACAGCTGTACATTACACTATATAGTATATATCTACATTATCTTTCTATAAAATCTCACTCTTCAGAAACATTAAGCATTGCACCCTAGATTTTGAAGGTCATAGTGACGTGACAAAGTTGTGTTTTTTTAAACAAGCTATATTTTGATAAAATTACATATAATATTTGACCTGATTCTTAGTTTCTACTACTCCAGATAAAAGTATAATATTTAAGAGGGAATGAAGACATAAGGCAATGTGTTTTTTTCATGCAACAGAAGAATTTTTTTTCAAATTTTGTTTGTTAATTTATATTTTTAAATAATTTTATTTGATGCAGCAAAGGGCTGAGTTTTCAAGTATGACATGAAAACAACTTTCATTGAGAAACAGTACATAACCCTATTTTTGAGGAAATTGGTTTTGAATTGACAGTGTTAGTGAAACAATAAATAGGTGAACTCTAGCAAACACATAAATGGCATTAATGAAATAACACAGATTGTTAAGGATTTTTATTGTCATATCTGAGTATAAATATATGCATTAATATTTATCAAACACTGTAGACAGTGCATTCCTTTTCAAGATATCTAATCATATAAAATTTCTACGTACTAAAAAGTACGTATTTCTATGGTACAGAACTGAAGACTAAGGGTTTGATTCAAAGAAGCTGTACATAGGGCCCTAAGTAGTAGCTTATGGATGAAGTAGACAGATCAATCAAACATATGATTGATTTCAATAACTACCCAAACACTATTTGTCAGAAATTAAGAAGTTTTATTATATTAATTTTAACATCCCAAAGGGGACACTTTCCTAAAGAGGAAGGACATTGAAATGATCCCATATAATTACACACTCTGATTTCCAATTAAGATAGGAAAATAAACTAAAAAACTCCTCCATATCTGAAAGGAGAACTTTCTAAAAGGAGATGTTTCCAAAAAGTCTTCTATAGTTTCTGATAAAAAGTATGCTTGCAAAGTTTGAGAGGAAAGATACAGCCTGACATTTTAAGGCAAATTGCTTTTACTGTGGTTGGGATCAGTCACCATTTCTGTTAAACATCTGCAAATGACGTTAGGGACTGTAATTCCCTTCCAGTCAGCCTTGTTGCTGTCTGCAACCACATGACAGAAACCAGTTTCTTACATAAAAAGAGTGATATTTTCTTCCTTAAATTCTTGGCAGTTGGAATGCTGATGAAAAACTTTCTTCTTGAGCTCTGCTGACAGACCAGAGTAGAAAAAGATGACCCTACAAACATAGTTAATTTTATTTTTACCACCTCTCTTTAATGTTTAATATTTAAAAAACTGTAACCTCACATGACACATTGTATAGGTTGACCTCCTTACATACTTATAAAATATCAAATTTAGTCAGTGTTTGTGGCATGAACAGGAACCAGAGGATAACAAAAAAGTATCTCCTACCCCAGGTTCAAAAAGGACCTTCCTTGGGCATGACTTTTTTCTCATTAATATTCATGGAACAGCTTTCAAAACAGTAGAATGTTCCCCTGAAATATCTTTAGTTTGATGTGTCATTCACAAGATATGGCAATTCTGAGAAAAACATCTGAGTTCAGAGCAGGGTATTTTTAAATGCATCCTGATATGGACTGATACCATAAGGTCAGCTCCAGATCTTGAATTACTTGTGTTTCACTCTGACTCTTGTCTGAGAAGTACCAATATGCAGGAAGGTTTTAATAGTACTGAAATTAGCTTAGAGGTGCTGAAGAGGAGCCACAAAGTCACTCTTTGCCAAAACAGATAGTAGTCATAGCATTTAATCCAGGTAACTTAAGAAATACCTAGTAATTACTGGAATAATTATAAGAAAAACCCAGTGAGGTGGAATTACAGCACAGCATGATTTTTGCAAACTAGAAGGATATTTCTCAAACATGAACATGAATACTGTTCATATAAAGTATTTTTTCTTGAGATTCATATACATTTCTGCTATTATAAGGCTCCAGGTGATGATTACAGATTAATGGTAAAAAAAAATCTAAATATTTTATAATGTGTAAATACAGAGGATGTACAACTTCACAGTTGGATTAAAAAAAAAAAAAACCAACAAAAAAAACCTGAGAGAAGGCCTAGATTATGAGAAGGGACACTGTAGACCAGTAAATTAAAAAACACCATTATGAAAGAAGCTATACAAGAAGAATATCGCTGACTGGATTCCATAAGAATTGATGCTTAAACATTAAATGAAGTAAGCATGCAATCAAGGAAAAGCAATTAGCTATTTTACTTGTTTAATTAGTGTTCTTAAAGCTCTCCTCAAAACTATGCAATATTCTATGGTTTTGCCTCATGAAATCCCTTCCCACCATATATTTACAGAAGAACGGAAGCATATATTTGTTAGTTCTATGGTGACACCTTATGGCACTGTTTTGGTCTGTTGAACCTGATGAGAGGTGGTGGATATCCCATCCCTGGAGACATTCAAGGCCAGATTGGATGAGGCCCTGAGCAACCTGGTCTAGTTGAGGGTGTCCCTGCTTCTTGCAGGGGAGTTGGACTAGATGACCTCTGGGAGTCCCTTCCAACTCTAACCAATCTATGACTCTATGATTCTGTATTTGGATGAGGTGATAAGAACAAGCTTTAAAATGCTTAATGCTACTCGGATTTCCAAATTTATTTTGAAAGAAGAAACTCTTAAAATGCCATTCTAACACTTTTTGCTCCATTGGTACATGATGCAAAACTCTTTGTTGTGTTAATTGTAGGATATATTTTAAAGACACATTGACAGATCTTGTTGCTGTGATGAAAAATGTAAACTTAGAAAAGTGATTAGAGCAAAGTTTCACAATTTCAAATGGAAGGTCCTAAATGCTTCTGGCATCAATTGAAAACATTCTGTGCCACAAATTTTCAGCAATATTAGAAGATCAATGATTGCAAGTTGCCTTCTGTGACAACTAAGCAGAAACTGGACTGCCATTTCTTATCAGTGTCAGGGAAACATCTGAAAGTGTGTAAGTATACATGAATACCTAGATTCTATACATTGATATGTGTATACCTACGCACATTCACAGTATCAAAATCACTTATCCTGACGTTCAGCTTTAAAAGCTCTAATTACTTTATACAGAGCATTCCAGGTTTAAAGAACGAAATAACTCTTTCCACTGCTGTACAGAAGCAGCTTTACTAAATGGTGGTGGATTGACCCTAACCGGCAGCCAAGCACTCACCCAGCTACTCTCTCATGTCCCCTATGCAGCAGCATGGGAGAGACAACCGAAAGAGCAAAAGCAAGAAACGCTCATAAGTCAAGAAAAAGACAGCTAGTGTGCAAGAATGAGGAAAGAGGAAAACGAGTGAAGCAGTGAGGGCAGTCACCTCCTTCCACAAGTAGGCCAACATCCAGCATCTCCCGGAGCAATGGCTACCTGGGAAAAACTACAGTCCCAGTTTTTACTGCTAAGCATGATGACATATTGTATGGAATATCTCTTTAGCCAAGTTGAGTCAGCCATCCTGGCTATGTCCCCTCGCATCCTCTTGCCTATTCCAGTGTACTTGCTGGCAGAGGTGGATGGCGTGAGAAAGAGCAGGCCTTGACACTGTGCAGGCACTGTTCAGCAACTGTTGAACTAGAAATGTGCTATCAGCACTGTTCTGGTCACAAATTCAAAACAAAGCACCATGCCAGCTGCTGTGAATGAAGAAAGCTAACTCTTTCCCAATCAGACCCAGTACCAGAGTTACGCACTCTTTATACTTTGCAGAGGAGAGTTTCTAAATATGATTTATTTTTCTTACAAAAGAATTTGCAGTTACCTCCTTTTTGAATTATAAATTTTCAATCTATTTAATACTTTTCCCTTTGAGTAAATATCAGAAAATTTTAACATGAGAATTATCACAAAGTTGAGAAACATTATATACAGTTTAAATCAATGTAAATCTCTTTGTACTTCTCTCTTTAAACCTTTGAAATTGCAGTGTACCATGCTCTGTACCAGAGTTTATACAGAAGTAGTTTTTCAAACATGAAAATTGCTCATCTTTCTTTCAGCTACAATTAATAGGGATAACTAATATTTGAGGACATGCCTCGAGATTTGCATTCCACTGACAGTGAGACCTGTCAGTCACAGGGAAAGGTTCATTTGCCATTTCTTATCAAATTAAAATAAAATCAAATGTTGTTGCACAAATTTTAACTGAGATGAAAAATTAAAGGTTTACTTGTCATGCAGTAAAACATAAGTGACCTTAAATATTTTTTTTTTCATTTTTTGTTTTTGGAGGGGAGAAATACACTACTTATGGGCCCATGCTGGGGGGGGTGGGGTGTTGTCATCACTGTGTGCATTAGCTGCTCATAGGGAGCAGACACGTAAAGCTAGAGCATCCACATCAGGACAGAGGAGTGTACAAGTAGGGAATCTCATAAAAGGGAGGTATGCTTAAAGCCCACATGCTCTATGAGAGCACATGTGTGTGTATCTGTGCATGTGTGTGTGCCTATGTACATGCATGTCTTGATAAGTACTTCTTGTGATTACAGAATGACTTTTAGCAATTCCTTAACACTAAGCTTTTAGTTGTCTGTTCTTTTACTGAAATTGATGCTGAGCACAGAGTTCACCAGTTGCCAGTTATTTATGTGCCATTAATAAATTGCTTTAAGCAAGGTTTAAGCATCACCAGACAGAGAAAAATATATCCTTTTCAGTAAAATACTAATGTTTTTCTCCTTTTAAAGAGATGATTTTTTTTTAGTGGTAGGTATTACTATATTACTTATTTAATTGAACTGTGTGGAAAGTACAGATACCACTGGTAGTACATTTGTTGCTTCTGTAGCGGCAATCTTGTTTTGTAGAGAGCCACAAAATGAGCATCAAGAGTTCTGTTTTAGAAACTATGTCAAAATTATTTTCTGTGATACACTTTATCACTATTTTGTCTTAGATGAGACAAGCCGTTATAAACAGTAGAAAAATATCTTCCTAAAGCACTGCTCATGAAAATTGTGAACAATGGAATATCTTTTCTATTACTGGGGAAAAAACAACAAAACAACAAGCTGGACACTATCATCCACATATGTTAAAGGGTTGTATCTATATTGCAGCCAAATTTGAAATTAATTTAGTTAAACAGCAGATGCTGTATAAATACATTTCAAATGTATCTTTTTGAATTTCAACGGTAAATGTTTTGTTTTAATCTGTTAAGTAACAAGGTAAAACAAACAAACAAAAAGCAAACCTAAGAAAATCCCTAACCAATCAAGAAACACTTAGTATTCTTTGATTTTAAATTGTGTATAAAATGTAAACAACTGCTTGTGATCATATTTTCATCTTAAACAAAATATGTTTTTGTTGAAATGAAACAGCTGTAAACATAGATTGCTTTGCCTCTCAGCTATGCCTATTCAGGGCTGAGTACTGACTGACAACTATTCTTTCAGTTTTTCTCAGTGCTTTACATCACTCTGTCAAGGTTTTACTTTTGCTAGTCTCACAAGAGAGTTTGTAAATTTGTAGGACTCATACTTGTTTCTAGTGCTTAGAGTAATAAATAGCATGTATATATATTGTGCCTCTGAAATAAAGAATATTCACACTCACACATGGACAATATTTTCAGTTTACTGTGAAAATTATAGTTAACAATTTCTTCTTGTATTACTTTCCCTATCTGAGTTTCAAAGGCTAGTAGTGAACCTACAGTCATTATAGAACATAGAGGCACAGAATGGTTTGTGTTGGAAAGGACCACAATGATCACATAGTTCAAATCCCCCTGCCATGGGCAGAGACACCCTCCACTAGATCAAGTTGCCCAAAAGCCCCATACAACCTGTCCTTGAACACTGCCAGGAAGGGGGCATCCACATTATGTATTTAAAAATCAATAGCTCAAACATGAAACATCAGTTATGTCCTATTGTAAGCAATTCAATAGATTCTCCTTACAAAAATACAGATGGAAAAATTTGTGGTTCATTTTTTGGTATAAACAGGCTGAATTCTACACTGAAAAAGTCTATTGACAGGTAGCATTGCTCTGCAAAGTTTGTCTGATTCACCAATACTGACACAGCAATTAAAAATTCTTTCTTCCAAGAATATCATCTAAAATTCATTCAAAGGACATACTAAGAGAGAATTCCTGAACCATGTTGAGCCATGCTGTTGAGGTCCACAACTGCTGAAGTCCTCCAAGTACACTCACTTTGTCTCTTGCTTGTTCTTATTAGCTTCCTGTATTACTCCAATTTCCTACTCAACTTAGTGAAAACAATCCTACTAAAAATTAGTTCTGCAATTGTTTTAATTTTGTTGTTGCTTCAATGCCAACACATTTCCTCTAAGCCCTTTTCTATTCTGGTGCTCCAAAACACCTATTTAGAGCCTGCTAGCTAAGTTGAGAGGTATCCACATGTGATTTAAACCATGAGCTTAAGAGAAACTCAAGATTTAAGGACTTGTCTGGGACTAAGGCCATAATACATAGGGACTGCTTCCTAACATCTGCCACTGCTTCTCCTCATCCTCCTTCCGTACATAAACTGTACGTCTCTGAGCCTTTGAGGAACCACTTATGCCAGCAGACCACACAAGGCTACATGGTTGTTTGAAATAGACTTTCTTTTTAACTGGTTACTTACTTTTAAAACTTCCTGACAGCCTGGAGTCAAGTCCTTGTGCTCTCCCTGTCTTTACCATTCCACATTGGTTATGCTTATTGTTGCATTTTATATATGTAATATCTGTGGAGGTCAGATTATATAAGTTTGAGTGCTCAGTTTCTGAATTAAAATTGTCAAAGAGAGTTTGAGATTTTGTACTTCTCTATTTTTCATGTCCAAGGTGTGGTACTTCAAAGCATAAAGAGGGTCTTAATTTCATACTCTCAGAACTTCAAGTCTGTCTCAAGCTGTCTCAACTTGACAGACAAAATCTGCGATGGCTTTTTAAAAATTTAAGTTCTTGAAGCACATCACAGATGCAATGCTAGATGGACTTTAGAATGTTATTATACCAAATAAGTCATCATAGTACATACAATTACAGTTACTAGCAGTTTCATTTTAACTATTTGAGTAATGCCAAGGCATTTTTTTCATAGTCTGCAAAACTACATGAATTCTTGGTAACATTGTTCCTCTTTTTCATATTGAAGTGAGCTGTAGAATATGACGTGGTCAATGTCAAGGTCTAGCACCATGGCTATTTGTGAGGAAAGTTTGCAAAGATAAAAGAAATAAAAAACCTTCACCAGTTTACAGCTCTTCCTAATTTACTACTTGTTTACTGAAAAAGTATATGTTATGCAGTAACAGTAAAATTAACAAAAACAGACTCACAACTAACAGTGGTATAGCATTCTCTAGATACAACATCACGTCTCTGTATTGAAACACCGACTAAGAAATTTATTTGGCAATCCTCCAGGAGGTACTGTATAAATCACCTACTATGAATATACATGATCTTTCTTGCCACAATGCCCAAAGGCAAACAATTCAACCTCCTTCTACATTTTTTTTTCTTTCTGGTAAAGAGATATAGTTTTTGGAGAAATGAAGGAATAAAAGGCTTTCTACTATTTATTGAAATATAGGAAAACAGTGTATTGTTAAAACTTAATTTTAAGCTAATTAATTAACAAGCTCAGAAAATGTTTTCCAGTTGTAAACATTTCTACAATGTATTTCTGGTCTGCAAAGTAATTTTTCTTGCCTAAAAAATAAAGGGCCTCTGCTTTTTGGGTGTTGTGGGGTTTTTTGTTTTTTATTTTTAGATTACTGGATGTGAATACAGAAGTGAATCACCTACCACAGTACAGCTAGTTGAAGATTAATGAGTTGTTTCTTTGGGTTCAAGCTTTCCACTTGTTTCAGCTACACATTAGTAGTGCAATTAATTTTACAACACCAGGGTTTTGTCATCCAGCACTTTCTGTGGAATTCTGCTATGATAAGTATTCTTTAATTAAACCTTTAAAATGTCACCAGTGTTGCACACTACACCTGAAATATAAAAATACCTCCAAGGTTCACAGTAGTTTTAGTATTCAGTGGGGGAAGTATTAGGACACAGAGAGAGCCTCTAGGCTGAAGATTTCTCAGTCTGTTTGGCTTAAAAATGATGCAAATATTTAATGAAGAGCTTTTTACAATTTGACTATGAAAAATTAGGCACATAGGGATCAAGGTGAAACAAAGTAGTAGTCCATTCAAGCAAGAATATAATGTCTCATATTCTTAGTGCTGGAGATTGTCAGGTACTTCAGATATCAACAGAAAGTCTAAGCGTACAGCTACTCCTGTTCACACAGTGGTACTTTTTGGAGGTGGGAACAGAAATTAAATCCTCTTCTGAATATGCTGTGAAATGCAGGCTGCATGTGTCAGTCTTAGATATATGAATACTTAAAAAAAAATTTTAAAAATATATGAATGTTTATTACCTGGATTTTACAATCATTTTCTCTTTCTTCCAGACAAGGAAAAAGGGAATTTTCTTTGGCCAGCAGGTTGAGGGTCATGATTCTCCCCCTCTACTCCAGTCTTGTGAGAACTTACCTCAAGTGTCATGTTCAGCTCTGAATGTCATGGCCTTGTTAGGGTTGGTCCAGAGGAGGGCCACAAAAATATTTGATGGCCATCACACTTTTTACCAGAAAGGCTGAGACAGTTGGGATTAATCAGACTGGGAGAACCTCTTCACAGCCTTTCAATGTATAAAAAGGGCTTATAAGAAAGACAGAGAAGGACTTTTTACCAAGGCTTCTACTGACTAAACAGGAACAACCATTTTAAGCTAAAATATGATAGTTTTAGAATTTTAAGCTAAAATATGATAGTTTTAGAATGAGTGTAAAGAAGCAATTTTGTATGATGTTTGGTCAGTAATTGGAACAGATTGCCTAGAGAAGTTGCATGCTTTGAATAACCTAATCTAGTGGATGATGTCTGTGTCCATGGCAGGTGGGTTGGAACTATATGATCTTTAAAGGTAATTTCCACTCTAAGTTTCTGTGATTCTATTTCAAAATTTGATTACAATAATGAAAACATTGAGTACCACCTTATTGAATTATTTAATATTTTCTACTTTAAGTAATTTAGCTTAACAACAGTTTTCTTTTGATAGAATAGCATCAGCACCGGTAATTAATTACATTCATTTTCATTCTAATAACCCTCGACTTACAAGTTTAGTAACATTTTAAACAAACGATATGCTGACTAACAGAGATAAAAATTATGTGCAACTTATCCCACTTCACACTCAAAACAAGACTGTTGCATCATGGAAGTGCTATCTTTCCTAGTATATCTCTATCAAAAATGTCTGCCACTAATTTTTCTGGTATAAATTGACACACGTTATATATGAGATACAGAATCGTTGTTCCTCCTATGTAGAAGAGAAACGACACTAATCCATGTTACTCACCCCATAATGACAAATGTATTGATACTCATTGTTCATTTCCTTTGCCTCCCAACAGGACTTTCAGCACAGGCTCTTTCTCAGATTCATTGTCTGGAAAGTCTTGGTAAGAAACTTATCTTGGAATTAGAACTTAGGATATTGTCCTGGTTCTGGCCAGGACAGAGAGGACTTCAAGCATCCAGTACAGGTGGGCTGAGTTGGCCAGGGCTGTTTCCACACCACCTGGCATCAAGCAAGCCCCTATAACAGGGGCTGGTGGGGCAGAATTAGGGTAGGTC
>VXBZ01003798.1:41807-59601 GCA_013399135.1 Heliornis fulica
CTTCCTTCCTTCCTTCCTTCCTTCCTTCCTTCCTTCCTTCCTGTGGTCTCTGTAGGCTCTGTAGTCAGTAAAGTTACTCTGCATTATCACCACATGTTTCTGTTATTGTTTCACTCTCAAAGTGAAACTCATCAATAAACTGTCTTTATCCCAACCCATGGGCCTTGGTCTGTGTTCTGTCCTTACAGAGGAGTGAGTGGCTGGTGGTGCTCAGCCTCTGTCTGGGGCTGGACCACAACAGATGTAAATGCTACTAGTTTCCTGAAATGTTCATACAAAAATTATAAAAATAGACAAAATAGAGGCTCAGTGCACAAAATTTTATCCTAGATTGGAGATGTCTTGATATGATTTACAATCTTTTATTGTTAGGCTTCTATTTGTATTAGTTTTATGGCAGTTGTATGTACTTTTCAAACAGAACATGTGCTAAACATCTAGGTTTCCAGACACTTTGTCTATAGATGTACTTAAAAAAGAAGACAGTCTAAAATTAAAAAAAAAAAAAAAACAAACAGTTAAGAACTATTAAATCTTTGGTTAGAAGATTCCTATCCAGACAGCTATTTTCTAACCTTTCCTCACCAGATCGAAGGCTCCACATATCTATTCTGTTCTCAGTCACAAAATATTCAAGCTTCAAAAGAAATTCTTTGAAGAAAGCCTTTGAGATAACTAGAATAACTAACTTTGAGATGGTTATTTGGTCACTGAAGAGAGTAAAGTGGTCGTATTCTTTTTCTTATGCCATCTTTTTCTTTAGTCTGTTAATATTTCAAAGCTTGAAATACTGTTCTTTTTGTAACTTACTGAGTGAAACATTCATGGCTTTCATTTGAATGATATCATTAGTCATACAAGAAAAAAGTGACTAAGACAAAAAGAAAGAGAGAGTTTCATGGGGAATAAAAAGTCATTATATCCTAGTCACAAACTTTTCTAATCCAAAAGAGTACCTACAGTACCCTACAGAAATGCTTGTGAAGTGCTCAGCCCAATGAAATCTCCCCATGGTTGCTCTTTGAATTCCTTATTTCAAGCTTCTGTTGCATTCATATTTAATCAGACTCCTTACTTTTGTATATGCAAAGGAAATTTTAAATAAAATATGCTCTATAGAAAGGAAAGGGACCCATTAGCTCAATTCCAAAGCAGATGATTAAAAATTCAGTCAACACCTTGTCTGAAATGGAGTTAATTGTAATAGTGCTGTCAAAAAGATTCACTACCACCACCTTCTGTCACAGTGACTCAAAGCACCCAGTATCTAGATATTTAATGAATAAGAGCAGTTTTATCACAGTATTGCTAAATATTTTACCTCACTTTAATGGATATTAATTATCTTCTGAAGCTTGATTACTACCATTTGTAGTTGGCTTAAAAAGGGAAATGAAGGGTAATACAGAAGGCATAAACTCGACTTTGAGTATCAAAGTGTTTTTAAAAGAACTATATACCTTCATTAACACTGGTTTTCTCTCCAGAGTCCTCACTAAATCTTCACACGTGTACTCTCAGGAAGTCTTTCGCCCTTGTGTTTGAATCAAGTAAAAATGGAAGTCCAATATCACTTCTTACTTTCACAGAAACTTGAATAAGCCACAGGGAATTATCTGGAGTATTGTCCACCAGTTTCTCTTCTTCAGACCTGCACTAAAAATCAATTTTCCAGGTTCTGAGAAATGCTCACATCATATATCATCTCCCACCAAATCCCTTATTTTCCTAATGGGCACTGGAGGGTGACTGAATAGTGATGTTTGTCCTCTTTTTCTCAGGTAATTTGTCTTTAAGGTACACACATATTATCAGACAAGAAACTTCTTCATCTTGCTACAGTCTGGATTTTCCTCTGCTTTGAGCAGTTTAGAAATTTAACTTTGAGACTATAGAGCCATATCTAATACTTCTCTGACCGTGCTGCCACAAATGTAGGAGCAAATATCCATGAAAGACTCATGATGCACATCACCGAGTACCACCTACATTTAAAAATAAGGAGGGTGGTTAGGTCCTAGCTGCAGAGAGGAGAGAGGATAGGAATACCACAGATTTATAGCTGGATTTAGGTAAGCTTCATGACCTTCACACTTCTAGATTTAGAAACAATATGTAAGTTTCTTGCAGCTGACAAATCCTATGGCTGTAGAAAAAGGAATGGGATAAAAGCATGATTTACTTCAAATAAAATCAGCCTTTTCAGTAAAGTTTTACAGACTTTGGACAAATTCATAATTTTATAATTTTTTTATAATTTTTATTAAATAATTACTCATTCATTAACCATTCTAAATCACACCCATTGTCTGTGTTTCAAGTTCCTTGCACACTTGTATTGATCAATAAATTATAAGATTGAATCTTAGTTAAGTTTGCTGGAAGCAATATACAAAATGTACTTCAGCACGTGAAAGCATAATCTACTTTATTTAAACATTAAATTTCATTTGACAAGATATTTTAGAACACTTTTACATCTTTTAAGTGGGGTGGGTTTTTTCTGTTTTTTTTCTTGTTTTTTTTCTTTTCAGGGAGGTTGGGTTTTTTGTTTGTTTGGGTTGGGGAGGGGTTTAGTGGAGAAGGTTAGCATATTAGGCATCCTCAAATCCATCTTGAAGGTCAACATTTGAAAGTGGCTTAAAGGTGAGTATTTTCACAATGGCAATTTTTTTTCCTAAGACTTAATACATTGTCCATTAGTATTTCATATTTATGAAGAATATCCTTACTTTTGGTCAAGAAATGTAACTCAGAGCCATCATATATTGTGACTGGCATCCATTTTTGACCTGCCAATCTACAATTACATTTCAGCACTCTACTAAACAACTCCTTGTAGATCAGTCTTTTGTGAACCATGTATTTATTTCTTATGATGAAGTGTTTTTTAACTGGAACTGTTAATAAGGAAGTCTCATAAATTGTACACTGGATATTGACAGACATTGAATGTAATTCTTATTATATTTAATTTATTTTAATTTTCTTAACTAAACTGCATTGCTCTTTAAAGAATGAGCTAGACACTTGAAAAATGTGTTCCTCTGTACCAAAGAGTCCATATAGTTCGAGGACTCTTTATTTTACACAGGGAGTCACTGCCAACCTCTCTATCAAGATATCAAACAGAAGTCTAGTAGTCTTTCAAAAGCAGAAACGTAGTCATAATCTGTCACTAGCTTATATAATGATTTTTAGTAATGCTTTTCAACTATTACTTTTGTAATAGTGGAGTAACAACGCTCATTTTTTTGCAAAAACTTGCTTATATACACACAGAAAAGGTTTAGAGGAAGTAAATATTGCACCACAATATATATACCTGCAAAATATTTTGCCTTAGTACATAACCAAAAAAATTTTTCATAATTAATCAAATATACCTACTAAAACCAGACCCGCAATTATTCATTATCACTTACTTCCATTATGTAAGTAAACTTTTTCTTCCATATGAATAAGCAAGGGTTTACTTCTTCAAATACATAAGTAAATAACTTGAAAGATAACACATAGGGTGTGTTTGTTTATATCCTTTTAAGAAAATTACAGGAAGTGACTTGGCTTCTCCATTTATTTATTTTTTCTTCTTTTGGTTTGGCAGCAAGGAGACATAAATATTTCTTCTTTTCAATGCATTACTTAGAAAGTAGAAAATATATAAAGTATTTCATTACTAATTGGTTTTATTCTGTTAGCATACAATATTATCATCCCCCAAAATACTGGTTCTACTAATTTCTATGAAAACTCAATGTTTTTTCTGTGCAGCATCGCATAACCATTTTATCCATTTTTTTTAATTTTAATTTGATCAATAATAGAACCATGTGATCCCAAAGATGAACTCAGTGAATAACAAAACCTCAGCAGCAATGAAAATAAAATCTTCTTTAGACTAGCAGATTCGGTATTTGTGGGAACTGTACTTGTCAAACAATCATTGCAAGTCCGAGACAGAAATTTCCATAAGAAATTATTTGCTGTGTTAGGTATGCTGTATTTCCTCTTTCAGCTAAGCAGTTTACCCTTTTTGAGAAATCTAAATTAATTTAAAATAAAATAGACTATGTATATTTTTATATATTCCAACTTTTGAATATTTAGCATAGACTACTTAATTCAGCACCCTAGGAAATCATTCACTGTCACTGTTGATACTAATGACAAAAAGAAATAAGACTTGTGATCCACTGATGTCTTGAGGCTTAATGGACAAAAGGAAGTTAAAAAAGTAGTTTTGATAGTATTAGTAAATGTGTAATTAAGATTGAAAAGATCTTGTTTCTTATCTCACCCTATTCCCATATTAGCTATGTATTACAGCATCTATACCATCCATACACTTAGTGCTTATTCTTAACAACATGAATTTAACTGATTTTATCTCATGTGCTTGAAAGATCTTATTATTAATCTTATGTTATTTCCCTTGCAAGCTCCAATATTTTTTCTGTTTTCATAAAAGTACCTTCCAGTATACAATTTTTATGAATATTTTCTTAATTCCTTATTTTACATTACACCTTTTTGTCTTTCCATACTCTCTTTGTCTCTTTCTCTAATTTTTGCTCTACACAAATATGACCAACTTACAAGACTATTACTTAGTTACTGTCACAAGACTGCAGATGCAAAATTATTGTAACTGTTACCTATAATTACTGATTCTTTCTAAACTTAAGAATTTATTTAACCACTTAAAAAAGCCATTAAACTTACATAAATAGCCATGTTCCATAGCTCCTTGAGTTTTTCCATGCTACGTCCTTGCTAAATACTGCTTGACTGTGTGGTCATTGCCTGCAGAATATCTCAAATGTTTGTCCCAAACATTAAACCTTTTAAGAACAGTGACAGCACCACAGTAAAAGCATAACTGATTCCATATTGTGGAAGAAGGAACTAACACCTCTTGATACAGTCTGTAATTATAATAGGTGGTATAGTACCATAATCATTCTAGATGTATAGAGGCATCCAATATTTCCATCATGTAGTACTAAAATAAAACTAAAAACCACGGGTTTTTTTTCTGAAAACTGTAATCACCTGTCAGTAAGGAGCTCAGTTTCACACAATTACCAGTTTCTGGTAATTAACACAATTACCAGTTTCTGGTAATTGTGTTAATTCTTTTCTTGTTTATTTTTTGTGCTCTTGTCAAGCTATATACATGAATGTATAAATAAGTGAATATACTGTAAAAAATTTATATACATGTTTAATTTCTAGGATTTATTCCTTTCCTAGGAAAGGAATCAATAAATAGATATGTTGAGCTGCTTTTATGAATATTTGGTTTACATTACTGAAAGTATGCAAGTTCTCAATGCACGTTCTCAAAGCAAGCTCTCAAAGCCTGAAAGTAAAAACACAATACATAGAATAATTGCTAAGATTTAGAAATCATGTAAATATAAATTAGCTTCAGTCTTTACCTTCTATAAAGTAAAGATTCTAGGAACAGGATTTTATAAGTTATCACTAGTATTTTGTCCTACTAAGCAAATAAGTTAAAACAGATACTGTCATACACTGTCAAAATGAAACAGCAGAATTGTAAATAAAAGTGCCATGAAAACCTGAAACTTAAAAAATTTTAAAAAGAATTTTTAAACACTTTATGTGATTAAAGTCTCTGGGTATAATGAACAACGAATGTAGTCTCAGATCTTAAATGGTTGTCATTTTCTAATAAACAATATTTATGCAAGTATAGATATATATTCCATATTCTTTGGAAATCAAACACTGTTCTGGTGATTTATTAATTCTTTTCTTAGTCTTACTTTCTAAAAATATCAAATTTCATTGTCATTTAATGTGTTCCTTTTATAGAAGAAATTTGCACCTGTTTGGAGGAATTATAACACTCTATTTGACAGTAAACCTCTCTAATAGCATCCATTGCTCCTACTTAAAATCTTCACAGTTTTTTGTAATGATGCGATTCATAAGCATCTGCTGAGTTCCCTTCTACAAAATAAAGCTTTACTGGCATCTGTAAGCTGCATCAAGGACTGCAAATAAATAAGGTCTAAAACCCAGGTATTTTAAAAGAAAGGGGGCCTCTGTCTATTTTTGGTTCCGTCTCTTAGTCCTGTTGTGAATAATCTTTGTCAGTGATGGGGCTAGATGGTATCTTTCTACCATTTCACTTTCTTTTTTTTGTACCATTAATGGTTTTTTAATCTCAACTCAGGGGTTTTACTTTTTTTATTTTCTCTCTCCCATCCCACTGGGGTGGGGAATGAGAATATAGCCGTGTGGTTGTTTTAGTTGCATGCAGGTAAAACCACAACAGTATTGTACTTCAATTAATAGACCTGGGAAAAAACCCAAACAAACAAACCCACCCCCCCCCAAAAAAAACCCCAACCTAGAAAACATCTTTTCTCAGGCAAAATTTTAAGACTGGTTACGATATAAACTCAGCAATAATTTTCACAGGCATTTAACTAAAAAATAGAACATCACAATTCCTTCCCTCAGATTGCCATTTTTCTAGAGAAATGTATTACTACTGTGTAAGCTGCAACACCTATAGTTCACACTATCTTTAACTCTCAGAAAACTGTATGGTAGATCAGCGAAAGGCGATGCTTACGCTCTACAACATCCTTGTCATGTTCTAATCATGTGCTGTCATTTGTAAAGGGTTTCAAAACATATTCACAATTGTTTTGACTATTCACTGAGTTTAAAGGTGACTGTTTAAATAACAGTCCACACCTCTGAGATCTGTATCGTTCACTTACTGCCTGTAAGAGCACCTCTGAGAATGTAGCTCTTAGAATTTAAACATTTATCACTATAGTGTTAACAGCTTTGTAGCATGCTAGTATTTCATCAGTACCATTTTTGTAGGGTTTAGGCCAGATGTTGCTCTTTCTTTCATGTTACACTCCTGATTTAAATAGGAGTTGCTTGATGCAACTGGGGAAAACTCAAGTTGTTGCTCTGTAAGTTCTCTTAGTCCAAAGTTCAGCTTCTTCTTCTCTGACGGGAATTTGAATTTCAGCTTAGGAAAAACAAGGGGGGAAAAGGTAAAGATCACTGCCATTTGAACAATAGAATGTCAAAATCCACTGTACTAACACTATTCCAAAATATTCAACCCTCTAGTAAACTTTAAAAATGCTGAATAGGAGATGTAGCAGAGACCAGGTGGGTTTCCAGCAGCAGGAGACAATATAGGAGAAAAACAATCAGAAACTTAAAATGTATAGTTTAGGATATTTTCTTCAGAGATTTTTTTTATATCTCTCTGAAGTCAGCACCTGCAATTTTCTCCTCTTCAGCACTTACTGAAACTTCTGCAGAGCTAGTAAAGGTAATTATTTTATTTGAAATTCTTCCACAATCTCTAGTGCTCTTGCTGTTATGTTGTCACTTCTGCCACTCAGCTCGGCTGCTAAGGAGTCTCATGTTTATTAGGCAGAAAGGAAGATAGCTATTTTAGAGGTACATCTAAGAATGCCCTTACTATGGCACAGCACTTAGTATTTCTACTTCTTTAGTCTTTTTCAAGTTGTGGAAATAGGATCAACTTCTTCCAAATAGAAATATAGCAGATGAAAGAAAGGAATAATCTCGATTGTGGCTCCTAAAAACCATATCTATAATGCATTCCAGAGATGTAAGAATAGTGTCAGACGTAACAAAATAAATCCCTGAGACAGTCATCCATATTCATCAGTGCAATGTTTCTTTTTTGGAAGTGAAGAAGCACATTCTGTTTCAATCTTTTCAAATCTAGCTGGACAATGTACTAGGAAGTATCCAATAGTGGCAGGAGCCAAGAATGGACTTCTCCAACTCTGTGCTGCATTTCTTTCTGAATAACCATTCTTTGACTGTCTCCAAAGGTTTGTGATAGAGACAGCAACCCTACATTTTAAAAAATAGAGAATTCTCATTCTACAATCATTCAAAAAAAAAAAAAAAAGAAATTGGCCTCCAGGAAGGCTTCATACAACTGAACAGCATCTTCTGACTCCATCCTTTCAGTTTGCAATCCACTTCACTGTCTGCTCATCCAGCCCACACTTCATCAGCTTCTCTGGGAGTGTCAAAAACCTTTCTGAAGTCTAAGTAGGCACTGCTCTTTAAAAGGCTGGCCACTTCATCATAGATGGTTATTGACCTGGGCTGGCATGCCTTCCTGTTGACTACTACTGATGGTTTTCATGTTCTTCACATGTTTGGAAATAGTTTCCGGTATTAGTTCCATCACTTTCCCAGCAATCAAGTGGGGATGATCAGCCTATATTTCCTTTTTATTGCTGAACCATGAACATATTGAAAGATGATCTATTGATATCAAAACCATAAGAGCAACTAATTTTACCAACTTTTACAGAACTTATCTTACCAGAAGAACTTTCTTTCATAGGGCACCTTTGCATTTTCTTTTATTATGAACTATGAATTATGGATACAGACTAAGTGTTCTGTCACAACCCAATTACCTCATTTCCAGCCGACTACTCATGACTGCATCTGTGACTGAATTAGAATATAACTTGCAGGTTAATGAGATCTCTGTTAAGTACACTGAAACTGGACAAGGGAAACCACAGCTTTTTCCATATTTAATAAATTTCCTTTTAAATCATAGAAAAATAGTTTGCGGTTTTGGTTTTTTTTTTTACAATCTATTGTTTTTAGAACAACTGATTAATTTTCTTTCCTATCTCAAACTTATGGTACCACTAATTTAAATGTTGTCATTGTGAAGAAAAATTTAGTCATTCCTCTTTCAGAGGAATTGTAATGAAAATAGTGGAACATTTGAATAGAAGTGCAAAAGACATAAGTACCAGATATTTATGGTCCTTATGTACCAACATAAAAAAAATAAATTTGCAAACAGAACATTATAATTTTACCTGGAAATGCTAGAAGTAAAAGGAATAAGGGGACTGAATTAACTTTCTATGCTCTGTGAAATGTTCTTTTCATTTCTTTTCTAGGAAAAAAAAAATAGAAAAAGAAAAAAAAATAATCTGAAAACTAAATTTAGTGGAAAGTTCAAGAAGCAGCTTGAATCAAAACTTAATAAAAATTCAATTAATTGAACTTTAATCAAAAGGATTAATACATAGAATTTCCATAATGGGAAAATATTATAAGTATGAAAATACATGCAGTCAGGATCTCTTTTGTTCTTTTTGAACTCAAATGACACTCATTCTACTATATTAGATTTTCAAGAAATAGAATAATAGACTATAGAATGGTTTGAGTTGGAAGAGACCATTAAAGGTCATCCAGTCCAACCCCATGCCATGATCATTGACATCTTCAAACAGATGAGGTTGTTCAAAGCCCTATTCAGTCTGACCTTGAATATTTCCAGGGATGGGGCATTGACAACCTCTCTGGGAAATGTGTTCCAGTGTCTCACCACCCACTCAATAAAGAATTTTTTCCCACTATCTATCTGAATCTACCCTCCTTCACCTTAAAACCTTTACCCCTTGTCCTATCTCTACAGCTCTTAAAGCCCCATAGCTCTTTTAAGTCTCCTTTGAATATTGAAAGACCACTACAAGGTTGTCTTGGAAGTTTCTCTTCTCCAGGATGTACAAGACTGTGTTTTTCCTCACAAAAGAGGTGGTACATCCCCCTAATCATTTTTGTGTCTCTCCTCTGTACTGGCTCTAATGGTCTTGTACTGGGGACTTCTGAGCTGGATCCAGTACTCCAGGTGAGGGGATGCAGTACTCCATCCACTACTCCATCCATGCATTCCAGAGTGTGGAGTAGGGTCTTGAATCACAACCATCTACCTGCTGGCTGTGTTTCCTTTCATGCAGCTCAGGATATAGTTGGCTTTCTGGGTTGTGAGTGCACACTGACAGGTCATGGCCAGCTTCAACACCAAGTCCTTCTCTGGAAGGCTGCTCTCAACCCCTTCATTCTCTAGCCTGTTTTGATACTGGGGTCTGTCCTGACCCAGGTGCAGGACCTTGGACTTGGCCTTGTTGAAACTCATGTGCTTCATATGAATCATAGAATCACTTGTGTTGGAAGAGACCTTTAAGAACATTGAGTCCAATCTCAGTATAATCCTGCTTAGTCCACTTCTAGATCATATCCTTCAGCACCTCATCTACTAGTCTTTTATATACCAATAGCCCACCTTTCGAGTTTCTCCAGGTCCCACTGAATGTTATCCTGCCCCATAGGTGTGTCAACCATGCCACGTATCACCATAGTTAATAGGTCATTGATATTCATATACTGATCCTTGTGCATCACCATTCACTCAAATTAACTATTTTCTTTCTCCTATTATTTTTTTCATGAGTAACATCAGAACCGCATTTGCATCAAGGACATATTTGTGTGTCACATTAGTCACATTTAATCACTACTCAATCAACTGATTACAACTCTGACATATATAACTTAAATTTAGAGCAGTTGTCTATTTCTAAACTATCGCTATGATGTCAAGTGTAGGGTCCAGAACCTGCATGACACAAGGCTACTAGACCTCATGCAATTACATGACAGAATTCTATTCAACAGCTATCTATGCTTGAGATAGTTATTTAAAGCCACGTCAACCAGATCTATATAGTGATGTCTTGTGGTGCTATGTCTTCCATCTAATCAATAACCAACTGTCTACAAGTGTACAAATGTATGTGGAAATGATTTATGGGCATAAAGTCTACACATAGGATAAGTCAGCTGATATAGACTGGAAAAGCAAAAAACTATTTTTGAACATCAGACACAATAACCTCACAGTACTCTGTTATTAGGAAGTCAAGGACAATATTTTGATTTTAGTTTTACTTTCAAACAAAAAGCATTTGGCCCAATCTCTCTGTTACGAGGAAGTATTGACTTTGTATATTCCTGGACGTTGAGCTTATTATCACTCAGAAAGTTGCTGACTACCACAGAAATTAGTTTTTCATTTCAGCAACCTTGATTAGTGAGGAGGCATCTTTCTTCACTTTCTGTTTAACAAAGATCTGAACAGACAAAATGATACTGTTAATTGAACAAACTTCATAATTTAAAAGGAAATGCAACTTTTGACTGCATTAACACAATCTTTTTTGAATGCTTAAAATCCTCAGAGAAGATAGCTGTGAAGGTATACAACCCTGATTTTGAAGTAAAACTTAAAAGTCTCTTCCCACTGCTCTTTTACCATTTGAGGCATATGTGAAAACATAACAATAGAAAACAATTAAGAAATGAGTAAAAATTTCTTTTCCTCTGTAGACTAAGGTTCAAGGATTAATTTTTTTGTTTGTTTGTTTAAAATATGTGAGCAAGGAAGATAATAAGTATATTACTGAAGTTTCCCAGATCTAAATTTTTACCTGAGATTCACATAAAAAATAATACAGAATAAGAAAGAAACCAAGCCATAAGTAACTGTTAGTATAGACCTGCTTACAGATCTTCTCCTAGTAGATAACTTGACAATTTTTATATTGTTCTGTATTCCATCAGCAGGAGGTAATGGAAAGGGGAAAATGTTGGCTTTGTTTAAACTATAAGCATAAACTACACCAGCTGGTGCAGTCTGTTGGGAACCGATATGTGGGTCAGCACATTGCATCATCAGCACTTCTTCAGCAAATTCACCTGCTTGAGTAAACAGACAATATGGGGCCCTAGTGTAACAAATTACATTATTAAAGAGAGAACTTTCTAAATTTATGGCCTACTTAGCTTTTTCTTCTAGAAAACACTAACTCTCCTTGAATAAAAGTATTTTTGTAACTAGTTCCAGTGAGCTCATAGCTTCTTTAATGACAGGATAAAGGCATAAAACCCCTTTTCTAATATGACTAAGGTGCAGTAACCAAAAATCAACAGAGTATCAATTTTATTTACCTAGATGTTACTTAGTGAGATAATCAACAACTATTTTATACTCCTAAACAGTCTGGAAGAGATATCAAAAGCTTAGTTAAAAGTTTACATAGTAAGCTTTATAGTAACCTTCACCATATTTATGGTTTAACTTGCTATATGGACACAGACACTGAGATGTGCCTCATATTAACATGCTGTACATAATTATGCATTTGGTTTTCTTACTCTATCTTGAATAAATTCTTCTTCACCTGAAAAAAAACCTCAGGCGTATCTGAAAAAGAGAGCCAGACAAAAATAAAAACAAAACCCAAAAACACTGCAACCCAGTAATTGGAAGCAGATGGGATAAGCTAAATACAGCATGAACGTAAATGAAAACTAAAAAACCTTATGAAAATCTGAAAGTCAAAGCTTGCCTCTTGGGAATAAGCTGCTGTGGGCTGGCCTTCACTGAAAGCTCTTGATGTTTAGAAGGGTAGTTCAAGATCTATGTCTTGTGAATTAATCAGCATATTCATATTTTAGAAAGATTATAAAAGGCATAATGTTGCTGAAAGTTAATTTCTGGGAAAAAAAATCACTGCTTTTTCCATGGAAATGAACTGTTTCACACTGGAACAAAATGCATTTTAAATGTTGATGAACAATTTAGAAGCTATTGAAAATATTCCAGCATTATTTCTGTTTTATTTTTCATATAATTTCATTTTACATTTTAATTTGCATGTCTAAAATCTGTTGATTGATGCTGTAAATATTCAACAGAAATGTAGAAACAAAATTGTCTATTATGCTATATTATTCTATACTATATAATTTTGTCTAAAAGAAAAATATTAACTATCGGTTTTCTGGAGGTAATTTAGAAATGCAGCCTCATAAATCCTGCTTATTAATGCATACATATACATATATATATATACATATATATATACATATATATGTATATGTATGCATTATATATATATATAAGTCTACATACATATGTAGACTTATATATATATATGTAGTCTTTGAGCTTCTTTTTCTGAAGAGTAACTGGGAAATTGTTTTTCTTAGATTATGCTGATGTGCATACACGGAAATTATGTATCTCTGAACTCATTATACGCTAAGATTGTCAGACTTTTAAAATCCAAAATATCAACAAGTAAACTCTTATTATAACTGTCAGAGAAATTCAAGCAGATTAAATTTAAGTGTGTTTTTCATTACTGAAAACTGTCCATCCACATATCAGAAGTGAGAACTAAAAAAAAACCTGCAGTATGAGTCCTTTAGAAGCTGTAAGAATAAAGCAAAACAGTATTTTAAGATAGCATGAATTGATGGCTGCAAATCTTGATGTTACCATGTTTATTTAGTGTGTCTACACTTTCTGAGAATTGGAATATAGGAATGAGCAAGAAATTTTAAACCACAGGACCTACAATCAACTGGATTTAAATGCTGAAAGATTGTCATTTGAACCCCTCAGGTTCTGTTGTGTATGTTCAACAGAATTTTCTCAACCTTTCCTCCTACATCATGTTCTCCAACCCTCCAGCCATCTCAGTTACCATTTGAAAAACTGTCAAGCTTTTAAAATTTTCTCTTGAACTGGGAGAACCAAAACCAGATACAATATCAAGTGTAGCTTAAAAAGGTGTACAGTGGGGATAATTACATCCCCTGATCTACCAACTATACTCTTGTTGATGCAGCTCAGATGGTTTCATTTTGTGGCTGCAATTGGCATAATGCCAATTTATGGTGTTTACATGTTCTATTTGTAACAAAACTAAGTGAAATGTCACCCGTCAATGGAAAAGCTTCTGGCAAATGAAGTTTTTTTTCAAGGCATGCATTACTACATTTCATCACTGATTAAAGTATTATTCAGACATCTCTAATCTTACTTTGGAGTTAAGAAATCAAATGTTTAATTGTTTAAACATTGTTCCTTCTCATTTCTTGCAAAGCAGGTATTTATAATTATACATGGACATCACTTGCTCCAATCAATGTGCATATGAAGGGAAAAAAATCTCTAATTTTTCTGCCACTAGTATGTGGCTTGAAAACATTGCTTAAGACATCAAGAGACCGAAAAGTTTTTCAAAAGTACAACACAAATCCCATCCATGTGTAGTCAACAAACACTGATAAAGAATTGCTATGTTAAATGATGTTCTAATATCCACCTATATAAATTTAATTACAAGTCGAAAAAAATGATTGACAAGAATCAGTCCTTAACACTTTTATGAATTAGGTTAGTTAATCCAATTTGGGAAGAAATCTAACCATTTCAATAACATACTGGATAATTTTATTTCAATTCACAGAAGATGAACTACCTGTGTCCAAAAAAAAAAACCCACCAAAAAGTCAGTTTAAATTGTATGCATTAATACAGGATATTCTCTAATGTTTATGAGGCATCCTTTCTGTTGATTTGTTTTCTATATTAAGGTTCTTCAAATAATATCCAAATTTTTATTAAGTTCTGTTGAGGAAAGAAATGCTTAAGGGAATGCAACGATTTCTGTAGAAGACCATAGAACAAGACTCAAGAAGGTTGTATATCATTCCCAGTGCTGCTGGATTGCCAGATGACCATTTAAGAAGGTGAAATTGGCAGTTGATCTTGCAAGTTTTTCTTTTAAACTCAGCAGAAGCCTTTCAAATTTAAGACAGGATGTCTACCAAGGCAGAGGCTCATTAAACAAAACACACCTGAGATCTGGTCAATCTTTAACTTATTTATCCAAACAGTTGTTGGAAAAACTTAATTACTTAAAATATTTATGTATTTAGTCCATTTGGGGGATTAATCTTACTTTCTTATTTTTGTTGTTGTCTAAAAGACTTCCACTTTTGCTTCCATACATAAATTCTTCATTACATACTGGAAGAATATACATTGTTCCTTTTGGCTACCATATCAATTTGTTTAAGCACATTTCTTTAAATACATCTTTTTTTGTTTAGTAAATCTTTCATGTACAAAAAAGAAGCAATAAATAAAATGGATTTGCTTAAAATCATCAATCGCACAGGCAGAGAAAAAAAATAAATTCAAATATCCAATATTTTCAAAACACAAGTGACATAAGCAGTGTTGTTGAGTACATAAACTCATTTGTCCACTCACTGGTTGTGAACCTTGGATCTGACTGGTCTGATATGAACCATGAAAAAAACATTTATGAGAAGCCACCTTAGGAGCTTCCCATCTTCATTCAGGAGCTATATATAAGGTCCAGCCCTTGTCCTGCACCTATGGTTGAGCTGCTTTGCAGTCCCATCAGTGACTTGCCATTTTTACAAAGCTATTTCAGCACTGACATTTGAAATGCTAAACATGCTACCAAAGAAAGTTCTCCTTTAGTCAAGGAGGATCTGGTTAGAGAACATTTAGGCATTATAACTCAACATCTGCAAATCCACAATCCCAATGGGATGCACCCACAAGTGATTAGGGAGCTGGCAGATTTTATTTCTAAGATACTTTCAATCATCTTTGGGAGGTAATGGAAAAGGGGAGAGGTGCCTGATGACTGGAGAAAAAAACCAATATGACTGTGGTCTTCCAAAAGGGCAAGAAGGAATATACAGAAAAATACAGGTCAGTCAGCCTCACTTCTATCCCTGGAAAGGTGATAGAAAAGCTTCTTCCAGGCTGCATCTCTAAACATGTGGAAGAATTGAAGATTATCAAGTGTGGTCAATATGGATTTGCCAAGGGGAAATCTAGTTTGTGGCCTATAGCCAGTGGTGTGCTCCAAGGGTCAGTGCTTGGTCTGGTCTTCAACATTTTCACGAATGGCCTGGATGAAGGGACAGAGTGTAAACTCAGAAAATTTGTTGATATGAAACTGTGAGGAGTGGCTGATATGCCAGAATGTTGCACTGACATTCAGTGAGACCTGGACAGGTTAGAGAGTAGGGGGTGAGGAACTTAATGAAATTCAACAAGTGTATAGTCCTGCATGTAGGGAGGAATAACCCTAAGCACCAGTACAGATTAAGGGTTGGCCTATTGGGTAGCAGCTCTGCAGAGAAGGACCTGGGAATCCTGGTGGATAGGCAGCTCTCCATGAGCCAGCAGTGTGTCTTTTTGGCCAAGAAGGCCAATTCCTGGGGTGCATTATGAAGAATGTGGCCAGCAGGATGTTATCCTTCCCATCTGGTGAGGAGGAGTTATTCTTCCTGTTCCTGGTGAGGCCACATCAGGAATTCAGTTTTGGTCTCCTCAGTTCAAGAAAGAGAAGGAACTACTGGAGAGAGTACAGGTGAGGGCTACAAATATGATGAGAGGGCTGCACCCTTCATCCATAATGAGAAAGGCTGAGAAACCTATGTCTGTTTCCCCTGGAGAAGGCTGAGAAGGGATCCCATCAATACTTGTAAATATTTAAAGTGTGCATCTCAATAGACTGGACCCACACTCTTTTCAGTGATGCCCAGTGGCAGAACAAGGCTCAATGGGCACAAACTGGAACACAGGAAGGAAAAAAAATCTTTACTGTGAGAGTGACAGAGCAGTGGAACAGTAACAGGGTAGCCTGTTAAAACTGTAACAAACAAAAACAAACAAAAAACCCACCCCAAAACAACAAAATCCACAAAAACAAATAGACAAAAATTTGGGTCTCCAGTCAAGATTCCTCCATTTCTTATGCCTATTTGGACATTTTCAGTTTGAGAACAGTCCCTACATGTTAAAGCATCACTGATATTGATGGCTCTTATGCTTAGATGAATCTTAAGATTTTAAGGCTTTTTGTCTCTAATTTCTTCTGTAATGTCAAGCCCATTCTGCTGTAGATGATGAACGTAGAATGCATCTTTTGTAAATAACAATTTTTCTGCAATATATACCACATAACTGGACTTTCATCAGACTGTAAGGTTTATTCTGATCTTCCTAGGATTTGCAAGGATCCAGGAGGATTCCTAGGTTTGGAAAAGCTTTGTAAACCATAAGACAAACATTTTTAGACAAAGTGGGTTGTGGCTTTTGGGGATTTTTTTTAATTGCTAAAGCATATTTAAAATCAAGTTCAGAACCTCTCAGGTTAACTCATTTTAAAATAAATTATTTTAAGATCTTTGTTCAGCTTCTTGATTGCCTCAGGTTAAAATACTACTTCACTAGGCTCAAAATGATGCAAATAAGGATACTGACTGAAAAGTAAGTACTTTCCACGAAGATATGTTTTTACCTATGTTTCAATTCAAAGTCTAATGTTTTTAAAAAGTTATCTGGTAAATGAGGCCTATTCCAGTTATTACTGAGATGTTTACAGCACAATAATGTTATGCAATTAAAGACCATAAATGACTAATAAATTGCATTAAGTACAACTGTTATGGCTGTGTTTATAAAGAGTATATATTAGAAAATATCAAATCAAGAAATAGCAAAATTCAGAATTTTATTCCACTGTAGTTCATATCCAATGTCACATCTTTTACAATGAGTGTTATAAAGATAGCAATGCAATCTGATTCAGCTATTTTCACAGCAGAAAAACACCCTGTTCAATTATATTTTTGGAGAAGAATTTTAAATCTCAAATGTTATTATGCCATAGTCTATCACTTTTGTCCTTCATCAGTCTCATCTGTACCTGCTGTCTAGATGAAAGTCCATGGAGTACCCTTAATTACAGACAGATTCCATCCATAAGTCCTCATGATCAATTTAATTCCTGGTAAAATTTTTGTCTTCATCTAAAATTTGTTGGAAAGAATAGAGTTTTGACATATTCTGGCTGATACACTGCCAAAATCCATCACTTTTCTTTATTCTGTCATGCTACCACTCTCTAATATAGCATTACATAAGTTTAATGGGCATGAAAATAAAAAAAAACACCCAGACACACACACACACACACACACACACACACACACACACACACACACACACAAAACAGCTAAG
>VXBZ01003798.1:59610-75817 GCA_013399135.1 Heliornis fulica
CAGATAAGTGTAAGTTGTAATAAAAAAAAAAATCAAAAAAGGACATGAAGATTCCGTAAAGGATAGTCTTTATGTTAAAATACACACAGGTTGCTTTATTACAGTTCTGAAGGTACTTTTCAAATAATCAGCTTGTGCATAAAAGAAAATTAGACCTTTTTGTACCTTCCTCCTCTTGAAATAATTTCATCTTCAAGTTCCTACATTTTGTTTGTTTACCTGGTCTTTCCCCTGTGTGTCTCTCTTCCCAATTTGTATGAAATCTTGTGGTGGTTTGAAGGAAGGTAGCTCTGTCAGGCCTGAATCTGCTTTTGAAATATAGAGATAGTAACATGCTGTCAGTACAACTTCTGGTCTTTAGCTATTCTCTGTATAATGTTGCTGCTGTTCTGTTCTGTTCTGTTCTAAAGGAAGCATGGCAAATAGGCCAGGATATCCTCCTATTTCTCCTGAAGTAGCTAGGTGCAGCAGAGTAGAAATCTGCCACTGCATTCAGATGACAAGCAAGACTTTGCAGTCCTTCACTAACTTGATGTTTTTTCCAGAGTAACAAGCACAAACAATCATCATGCATCTTATGCAAGAATTGTATGGCGAAAGCTTCATATTTAAAGACATATAAGATCTCAAAGGCTCATTAGTTGAACTATAGTTTTATATTTACACCTTTACATTTGCAACGTATATGTAGGACACCAGCTCTGCATTTCTTTTCATCCCTCCCACAACAGGAAATGGTTAGGAGAAAAAAGTGTGTAACAAAATCCTCCAACACTAGTGATTTTCATCCTAAATCAGTAAAAAGCATTTTGTAATTACTTCATCGTGGTATCTATCCATGCTATGTGAATATACATTGAGTTCAATAGAGAGAGCTCCCTTGATGTTTTGATTTAAATTTAATTGGAGTTATAATGAACACCCCTCTGTAACCTACTCAGGTTTGCAGCACTGACTTGATTTTCTCAAGGTGAAACGTGTATTTTTTTTTAAAATGTACTATGAGCCATAGATGATTTCTTTGGGGAATACTATGCAATGAGCATATCTCTAGAATTATTTATCTTATATACATTGTTTTATTTAATATCAGTATCCCATAATAAGCTTTTTCTTTCCTTATTAAAAAACAAACAAACAACACAAAAAAGGAACAAAAACCCCAGATAGTTTTATCATTTTCTTTTTATTTTTTCAAAAGTCCACCCTTAGTGCAACTTGTATAATTTTAAAATAGGACTTCTAATATTAGTATCATAATTTTGATGTTCAATATTAATATTTCTTATATATTCTAGTACAGCACAGAAATTGATTAGTAACTGCTGAATACCTTTTTCTTCCTGGATTTCCTAACATATGCAATAATTTTCTTAGGGGTTTTCAAGACCTATCTGACAAACCCTGAGTAACAGTCTAACCTGTCTTACCCTTCTTTGAGTAGCAGACTACAGGCCTGCTGAGGTCCCTTCCAACCCAAATTATCGTGTCATCCTTTTGGTACTAGCAGGTGAAACTTTCTAGCCATTTTATCTCAGTGCCATTTAAGGCCACAGAATCATTTAGTCCTCCCTCTCATCATTCTAATTAAACAATCGTTTCAATCCTGATGAATGACATGCCCTCTGCTTTGATTCCCTGAGTGATTCAATGCTTAAGGAACAGGAGCTATAAAGACTTTTAATAAACAAAACAAAACACCCCCCCAAAAAAAAACTCAACAAAACCCAACAGCAAACAATAAAGTAAAACAACCCGCCCCATCATATTCAGACACTGCTTTAAAGTGAACCCCTTGTTGTACAGACCAGGAGCTCAGTTTTGTAGTCACATGTTGTACTGGACGTGTGGTTCTTATTTTCTTGGGCAAACCGCCAAATTCTGCTGTTGTGATAGACAATAAAAGTGACAATAAAGTGAATGTGTTCAACACAGTCCTCTTACAACATTCTGTCAACTTGGATGTAAGCACAGTCTTCTACAAATGAAGACTTGAGGGGTTGCTTGTGGGTTTTTTCCCTTTTATCCTAGACAGAGAAAGGGAAAAATAAAAAAGGAACAAGTATATTCTTCTTAAAAAACGTGTGCACTAAATATGTCCTCATATTTTCTATCTTCTACATGTGAACAGTTTCTACTCACACAGATTAAAAGAATAACAAGCAAATTCCAAATGCTGTATAAACAGAAGCTCTCCTTACACCTTGACAATCTTTATTCTCTTTCTGGATACTGCATTTAAAGATATTAACTAGAAATAAGAGGGTTAATTTATATTCATAATATGAAAAGAATTAGCTAGTGTCTCTATCTTTAAGAATATTTCCCGCTAAAATTCATAATATGTTAAGAAATAATTCCACTCCAGTGCAATATATATCAGAATATAACTCCATTTCCTTAATATATATGCAACCTGGATTTCCTTCAACAGTATGCAGGTGCTTAAACTGCAATGGAAAAAATCAAACCAACAACCAACAAAAAACCAAAGCAGACAAAAACCAACAAAAGAACAGATTATGTGTTTCCCATTGAAAGAAGAAATATGACTTTTTAAAATTAGCTGTCCAGGGCATATATATTTCTAGACTATATTACTACTATAAACAACTCAAAAAGATCTTTTCTCACTGTCCTGCACTTAAAGTGTCTCATTAAACCTATGGAAAACAGCTACCAAATACGCTCTGAAGAGAAGGTTGAGTTTTACTCATGAGGTGGCTACATGGTATCTGCTGTTTGTTTGTTTGTTTTCCCTGGGTTTTCATGTTGCAAAAGTACCAGTATTAGAGAAGTCGTTTACATCTTTCCAGTTTTGATTTCAGTAGCAATTCCTGGCTTTCAAAGCTGCTTGATCTTTTCTTGAGCAGGAGCTGTTGTGTTTTGATAACACATTCTACTCCTAGGGAAGGAAATAAGGGATAGTATCTGAAAAGGAAGTTACTTCTGCTATTTAACTGATCGTTATTACAATGATATGACTTAATGGGGAAAATGTACTGTATCAAGTTTTATATGTTCTTGCTCAGCAGCTTCCTGTGAATGGCACCTGCACATTAATTATGGCACAGCACTCACCTTGGTTTAATATTCTGCTTCTTTTAAAGAAAATTAAATAGAGGAACTGAATGTGAGAACAGTTTAAAGTTATTCAGAACAAAACTACAGAAACTTGCTCTAGACCTGGCAGGGCTACATTAACTAATGACAAGAGTGAGAAAACTGTAAAAGAACAGATTAGCAAATCCCTTGCTGCAGGCTTCTTCATCCAAATCAAGATAAGTTCTCAGGCACTTTTTTTTTCAAGGAGAATTCAAGGAGGGAGAGAAAGAGAATCAAGATATAGGTAGTAGGTGCATTCATGCAAGACATTTTCTGGGGTTTAGGGGATTTTTAGCTTTCTGCTTGTGGAAGCATTGTGGCAGCTGATTTGCCTCTGCAGATGTTTACCAGTCACAAGAAATCAAATTATTTCAAGCAGGAGAGCAAAGAGCTTGCACAGAAGAAGGAATTGAGAGGTGGAAGAAACATGTTTGTGAACATGAAGGGTTCAGAAGTCCGCAAGGAAATGAGTTTGAAATCACAAATTCCATTGATGTAATTCCAATCCTTGAAGGAAATATTCTGAAAGTTGCCAAGTGCATTAGAAACGGGTACAGCTTCTACACTGAGATTTTTTTTTACCTTCCTTAGTGAAAACAAGCTACTCAAAAGACAGGGAAACAGAGTAGGTGTTAGTAGTCAAATGCCAAACTGACAGCTTGATGTCCTGTTCAGACAGGAGATGGAGTTTTTTAGAAAAATGTTTCTCTATGACGTTTCCAACTCTGCAGACATCAGCCTATGAAAAAATGCAGCGTATATTTGCATGGATAGGAAGCGGAACTGTCATACTTCTGCTGACAACCTCATTGCTTCTTTATTTAACTGAAAATTAACAGTCTTTCAATAGTTTTTCAATTCAAAATATTTTTACTTTAGAGAAGTAATCTTGGACTTCTAAGCCTGAAAGTATTTCTGCATACCTCAGTATCGGCAACCTATTGTTGTAGGTATTCATCAGTAGTTTAAAAATGATGAATTATTTCTAGACATACAAGAAAACAAGTGTAAATTCCTTTTCTATCAGATATTTTACTGATTTATGTGACGAGGTTCTGTGTGAGGGGTGGTGCTACAGGAGTAGCTTCTGCAAGAATATGCCAGAAACTTCTATATGCAGCAGACCTCCAGGACCAAACCACTGCTGGCCAAGCCCAAGGCCAAGGCCATCAGTGATAGTGGTAGTGCCTCCTAAAATAAAACAGTTAAGAAGGGGGGAAAACAAACCTATGCAACTGCATACAGAAGTGAGAATATGTGAGAGAAACAAACCTGCAGATACCAAGGTCAGTGAAGAAGGAGGGGTAGGAGGTGCTCCAGGCACCAGAGCAGAGATTCCCCCACAGTCCATGGACAAGATCATGGGTGAGGCAGGCTGAACCCCTGCAGCCCATGGAGGTTGAGGCTGGAGCAGAGATCCCACCTGGAGCCCACAGAGAACCCCACGCCAGGGCGGATGGCTGCCCGAAGGATGCTATGACCCTGTGGGAAACCCTCACGAGAGCAGGCTCCTGGCAGGACTTGTGGCCCTGTAGAGAGGAGCCCATACAGGAGCAGGTTTGATGACAGAACTTGTAACCCCATGAGTGACCCACACTGCAGTAGTATGGTTCTGAAGAGCTGCACTCCATGCTGTAGCAGCAGAAGTGTGAGGAGTCCTCCTACTGAGGAGAAAGGGCTGGCAAAGACAATATGTGATGGAGCACTGGAAATACCAGTTTTCCAAAACCTCTAATGGAATAGATGTGTACTAGAAAACATGTGAAGTCTCCTTGATAATGAGAGCAACACTGTAATTATCATGGCATTGCACATCTGAAAACAAAACAAAAAACCCCACAAAATTGTCTAAGGGGAGGAAAATCTTTACATGATGTGGTACATTGTAAGTATAAGGGTAACTGACTAAAAATAGTTCTTTGCTATTATATCTTTTCACAATTTACCTCAATTGACAGCCCAAGAGATCAGGCTTTTATCAGTTCTTTGTCAAATATTTTGTTTTCCTTCAATCCATATACTGAATTACATTCCTGATCTCAGTTTTTAAAATAAATTTTATGGAGTATAACAGCAGAATCATTTTCAGAACGTAACGTGGGACTCAGAGGCATAGGTAGCTTCTGTCCATATTAAGATACTGTTTATAACAGTGCTAGATTCCATTTTCATTTTTATGTTGTTTGTTTCTTTTTTTTATTATTCTTTAAATACACCTTTTTTTTTCAGGTTGTCATGTCAAAAGGAACCCAGAAATATCTACTTCAGATATAACAGCAGAGAAACAGGTCAAGTTACCTCTCTTTGACCCCAATCCTGCAGTAACTTTCCAAACACATAAAAAATCTTCGCATTGTCAACACTACTGATATGTATATTCTTACACTCTGCTGTAGCATCTACCACATGTCACATTGTAGTTTTATTTACTGTTGGAGGTCTGAAGGATACAGATAGTCATAAGATTTCTGGACACACAGAGATATGCACATTCTTGGAATCTATGTGATGATTTAAATAACCATGAACTGGCAGAACCTATGGTAATATGAAATGTATCAAAGAAACCTTAAAAACATATAGACTACTTTTTTTTTATCCATTTAAATTCCTCTACATTGAGAAAATGTGTATAAACAGAGGATCCAGATTCAACTCACCACTCTTCTAAACAGAACACTAATAACTGAATTTTCCCTTTCCCCACCCACCCCAGTAATTTATGCAGTGATTGCCCGTGTACAGTACGAACATTGCCAGAGCTGCCTGGTGCACTGTACATGAATCCTTAAGAATTTCCCATAGCTTTTTCCAGTCGAAGGGTATGGTAACTCCACAGCAGTTCTTTCACTTTTTTCACTACCAAGAAAGATATTTTTAAAAGTGACACATTGAAGCTCCCTGGTCCTTAAACTTTGTGCTGAAGGAATTTTTAATTGCTTTCCCCAATATATATTACTGAATCATTGACTATTATTACAATATTACTCCTTTCCAGTCAAAGAGAGAATGACTTTGTCAATACCACAACCAATTTCTCATTATTTTTCACTGTTTGCTGAAACCTATTCACAATTCATCGGATAATCCCATTAGTTCCACCTACCAAACAATAAAAACCTTTTTTTTTTAAAAAAAAAACTTCATCCCAGATTCCTCTAAATTATTTGAAAATTTTTTGATTATGTCCTAGTCATCTAAAATAAGTTAGAAACATATTTTATTTTGTGCTTTGTATTCTATGAAGGGTAATCAAGACCGGAATGCTGTTAGATTTGCAATTATTAATATGTCTGTCTTTAATGTTAAAACTCTTTAATTAGGACAGGCGAAAAAAACCCTATAATCTAGATAATCAAGCTATTTTCCAAAATGATGATCTGGTTGAGATGCCTGTGAAACCCAAGGACTGTTAAAAGAAAACTACAGGTAGAGAATCTTCTGAGGTCTGGTCAAAGCAGGAGTGGCTCAACTTGGGAAAACAGTTAGAGCAAGCCAAGACAGTAACAAAGATTAGGAGGATTCAGGCAAAAAAATAATAATGATGATAATAAAATAATAATAAATGCCCCCCCACCCCGGCACCCTGGGAAAAAAAACCCCAAACAAACAAAACAAAGACAAACAACCCAATCTCAGGCAAACTGTGTTGGTTGGGAACTGAGGAGGGTGCACATGGTGAGAAAACCAGGAACTACTCCTAGTAGTCTTATCAAGCCAGATAGCAAAATACAACTTGTAAGATCTTATGTTCCTCTAGAATGGAAGAAAAAGTTTTTTCTTATCAAGCCAATGAATGGGGCTTGTCCTACACTGAGTCCTCAAAATGGTTCTAGGCAAGCTGCAGAGACTGACTTCCCCAAAGACATCCTGGTAGCAGGAAATGAGAATGGGAGATTAAGAAGTAAATTGCAAGGCATTTGATTTAATCACATGGATTAATGGGCATGATCACATGTAGAAGGGCAGTACTAGTTTACTTCTCTCAGAAACTGATAAATATTTTGCAAGATACTTTGGTTCAAAGCTAATATTAGAAATTAGACTAGTTATTTTCAAAGTTATCAAACATTCTAAGAAAGAATAAAGGTTATTCTAAGTAACTGTACACATAAAAACATCAATAATTTCACTGAACTCATTGAACAGTAGACAAAGGCACATTCATTTGAAATTACTTATACTTCCTTTCATCTGCTTTGGAAATCTCTTTATCGGTGGAGGAACACTCAGTTTTGCAATCATAAATCCTTTTTATAATTCACTGAAAAAAAATCCCAAACTCTTCTCTTGCAGTTTTTCTCCTGCTCAGTGCAGCCGACCTGGAATTATGCTGAGAGGAATCAGAGGCTGTTACTCACTTTCTTGAGTTTCACCTCCTTCATTTAAAGCAGGAAGAAAATAAATCTTTCTTTCAAAGACATAAGTAGTTGCATGACTGCACATATTTTTAATTTTGGGGGATTTCCAAAGAAATTAAATTTACAACTCAAAAATATATCCATGCATCCATGCAAATACTACCTGTTATTCATACAACAGCAGAAAAAGAATAAAAGTTTAGAAGTTATTTCTTAAGCAAGAATATAGGAGTGCCAAACTATAAAAGTCTTTATCTGCTGTAAATCAGCATAAATCAACTGAAGTCAAGCATACTAAAAATCACCATTTTTATGTGTCTACATAATTTGGATGATGTGAGCTTTGAAAAAAAATGTTCAAAGGCCTGTTTTTCTATATAGCTTTCTATCTCAGAGCTAAATAGAAAGTGTTAGAAGCAATATTCTGTGTCTTGTTGTTAAAAACAGTGGGGTCTTTAAGTATGCAGACTTAATGGAGTTTGTATGGAAAACCTATGAAAAATTGTTTCTCCGTTACTAAGATAAATTAACTTCATATGTATGAGGACAGGAATGTGATAAGTGAAGTCCAATTCCTAAATGTTTGACATTCAGATCTACTACTACTTACTTGGAAATTTGGCAACAAGAGTATTTGGTTAAAGAGTATTTTTCAATATATTTCCATATTGTTTTAAGTATTTTTTCTTGTCTCTTTGGAGTAAAATTTGATATATCACTGATGCAAAATTCATTTAGGAATAAGAAGGAAGCAGGAAAAAAATAAAAAATATAATATAATGTTAATATTTAAGAAATTCCAAATGAACACAGAATAGTCTGGTCATTTTCAGAGTCAAAAAGGCATTAAAGTTTCATTTAACGTAACTGCGGGAGGGGGTGTGTGTAGGTTGCACACACACTGGAAGACTAAGAAACAGAGACAAAACAACAGGTATAGATTGGATCCCAAATAGCCTTTATCTTGTTGATATTTTTATCACAGAAGTAATTAATTTATAGACAATGAAGCCAATTTTTATGTGTGAAAGTTTGCAGGACTAGATGTTCTTTGACATCACAGCTAGTAGAAAATGACACAGAGAAATACTCAACAGAATGTTTGCAATAATGATGTCCTTTCCCTCCTCCAACTGTCTCTAACATAAATGAGTATTTTCTTCTTATTTGATGAACTGTCTTTAGTCTGTTTGAAGACCATTCTGATTATTAGATGGCAGGTGCAAAGCAGTCGGACTACAAAGTTGTGTTACCAGTGCTTCCTCTCAAAAATGCATGCTTAGGTATGCAAAATATGAAGTTGAGATAAAAGATGTAACAGTTCTGAAAACCTGTCAGATCTTTTTCACTGAATATGGTTAGATGACATAACTTCTCACTGTAGCAACAGTAAACAAATACAGACCCAGTTTCCTGAATGATGAGTATCTTCAACAATTTTAAAAATGTCATAAGTTCTGGAGCCTTCATAGTATAATTCATAACCTTGGATTATGATTTCTATCAGTACTTATCAATTATTGGTTTGTTTACTCACCTGTAAGCCTATGTGGGATTAGCTTCTGATATCCATATGCAAATTAGTTTTAATATTCTGAGATACAGTAAATATCTTTAGAATAAATATTACTAACAACAGCTTCTAATATATAGACATAAGACTTCTAGAGATATATTTAAGAGGCATACTTATATAAAGAAATATAAGGCCCTCTAAAACAGCTTAACGCTAATGCATCCCTCTTCTTTGCCTTGACAAATTAGAAATACCATGTGAATAGAAGTATATTCGGTAGATTTTTCTTGCTCCTTTTATATCACTGAATTGAATGAAAAAATGGAAAAATATTGTTCCCTAACTACTGATGGTGCCTTACCCACCTTGATTCTTTTTCAACAGGTCCTTGCTCTCTCTCTCATCTATTGTTCATCTACTTAGGTCACTTTAAAAATATGTTTTTTCTTTTTCTTTCAATTTTACTCTGAAGTACAGTTTGCTAAAGGAGAAGGAGTAAGCTCCTGTTTTTGTGACCATTAATGGATGCCTCAAAATCTGATAAATGAATAGTAAAGCAGAGGGTATCATAAGCCCTCACCCCTCACACTTTATCAAACTGATAAAATGCAAACCAAAATAGTATTGATATTTGCTTTGAACTCCATTGAACTATGTTGGGTTCTCTTCAAAATTTATTCTCTCAACCATGAGCTAGAGTAACTTAATAATAAATACAATAGATCTTTGTAGTTCAACTATTTAATATACAAATTAAATACCATTTTAGATCCTGATACTAAATTTTCTGTACATGAACAGTAGACACAAAGGAGCTGCTATATCAGCAACTCAAGGGCAAAATGTTTGGGTTTTTTTTTTTTATAAGCAGGTGACCCATATTTTAGCTTTCACAATAACTTTACCACATTTAATGAGCTCATTAATTAGATGTGCACTCTAAATGTTCATGTCCAGATCACTGACTCGCACTTCACTCCAAATATTACAAACTTCAAAATATTCAATTACAATTACAGTTGCATATTAATAATATGATTTAAACTCAGGTAAAATTGTTGTAGCGTTCATATTTTTATCAGAAAAAATACATTCATATATATTGATAACAGTTTTAACCATTATTTAATTTCTTTTCTAAAAAATATATTCTACTTTTTTCTGTCAAGTGTTGTAAGAAACCTGATGTCTGTCACATCAATATTTCGCAACTTTGTCTACTGACAGGTGTAGATCTCAGGTAAATCTCTCTGAAGTTCTAAGTCATAAGTCTCAAATCTCCATAAGAAAACTTCTTCATAAGAAAATCAGAAGCTGAGACCATCTTTCCACTGCTTTTAAATTTCAAAGTATATTGTGTTTGCATGACAAGGTTTTAGCAGGGAGGCTATGGGAGCCTTCTGCAAGAAGCTGCTAGAAGCTTCCCCCTTGTCTGACAGAGCTAATGGCAGCTGGCTCCAAGACAGAGCTGCTGCTGGCTAGCAGCAACAATGGTAACACCTCTGTGATAATGTAATTATCACAGCAGCCAAGAGAGTAGTCGACAATCTTGTTTCTTGACATGTCATTGTATGATGCCTGCTAAACTGCTCTCTCACTCCCTTGCCTTAGCAGGACAGGGAAATTAGATGCAAAACTTGCAGATTTTGAAATTGGCATCTTGATGAAAGACAAGCAAAGGCCATACACAGAAGAAAAAAAAAAAAAAAAAGCTGTATTCTCTTTCAATTAGCAGGTGATATTCAGCCACTCTCATTCTCTTTGTCTCATAAAGACAGGTCCTTGCAGTAGAAATGCTACTTGGGATTTCCACACCACTTAACAGCACATAAAGAATAACTCACAGGATGTGAGTTGCAATACAAACAGTTAAAGGATATGTCAGATAAACTGCTACAATTTAATCAGCACAAGTAAACAAAACTACAGTTAAATGAGAATTGATCAGCTCTTGAGACACCACAGGAAAGTCTGGGCACTTGTGCTGTTTTTCAGAGGTTTGTGTTTTAACTTGGTAATGTTAGGCCATAATTTTCACTGCATTGTTTTCCTCTTTGCTGCCCTTAACTCATTAATCTTAATAATTTTCTCAGTGCTATGCAGAACTAATTTCTTCTATCTAAACAGGGCTATTATTTCCCTCTCTCACAGATCAAGCATTGCATTGTATTCCCTTTTTACTTGTGACTTGCAGAACTGCAGCAAGTTTATGTTAGTGCTGAATTATTTTCAAGCGTAGTACACAACCTTGGTTACAAGGCCAGCTTTCTACCAGTCCCCGGTTTGACAGACTATTTGGCCAAGTGGATTTTGAGGCTTCAATACCATCTGAATAGCACTATCTTCCATTGATTCTGTAAAAAAAAAATACTTAAGTTGAGCTATGCTGCCAAAACATTATTAATATCTCCATCTAATACTTCTACTGAGTCTTAACCTTCTTCTGTAAAAGGCGTGTTTTAAACAATGTGGTAAGAAACTACTGGTGCTTTATTTAAAGAAAAAAAAAGGCAGCCTAATACTTTTAAACATAATCAAGGGAAATTAATAAGTTATTTTACTCTCTACTCATGTTTCCTCTGCATTCCTATCTATTAATCATCATACCCTCTCCTCCTTTCAATTAATCAAACACAATGCTCATCCTTCTTTCTTACACTTCACATGTAACTGCTTGCTTTTATCTGTCATAAATTTTAGCCTCTACCATATTCCCTGAATTATTATTTTTGTCACTCTAATAAATTTTCTCACATAATAATAATAAAGACAATGTATTATTAGTGTAATTGGTAACTATTAAAATATTACCAGAATTTAGCAATATCCCACCATTTTCATTTAAGTATTTAGATGGATTTTACCTCTATGTGAAATTGCTTTCCGATGAAAAACCCAAGGCATTGCTTCAACCCTGACCATAGCATACACAGTACACATGACTCTGCTAGCACAAATCATATGCTAGTACTAGCTCTGAGTGTGGCTGCTACAAAAAGAATGCTGAAAAGTAGCAAAAATTCTCCAGCAAGCAATCCTCAGAGGCAAGAACAATTTTAGCATAAAGATGAGCCTAAGCTCTCCTTATTGATGATGATGATATATTATGACTTGAATACTGTATTGAGTTATAAGTACCTACAGAACAGTAAAAAAAAAAAAAGGCAAAAATAAAACAAACCATAAGACCAAAAGGGTGAAAACTTATGAGTTCAGATAAAGATAGTTTAATAGTTAAAGTTTAAAAGTATAATCATTCACTACTTCCGATTGTCAGGAAGATGATCAGCCCATTCCAGGAAAGCAAGGCTATGTCTCTTGTAAAAGGGTACTTTGGAAGACAAACAGCATCACTCCAAACATCTCCCACTTTCTCCTGCTTCCCCCAGCTGTTATTGCTAAGCATGATGTCATATGGTATGGAATATCCCTTTGGTCAGTTGGGGTCAGCTGGCCCAGCCATGTCCCCTCTCACCCAGCCTACTCGCTGGTGGGATCGTGTAAGGAAAAAAATAAAAAAATAANTCGGTCAAAGGCCATTGGTCAAAGATTTTTCCAAGGACTGAAGAATATTTGGTAACTCGCTTAGATGGTATGTATCTAACCAACCTGGTAAATAATGTTTTTCAAGTTGCTGCTTTCCTTCAGAATTTGCCTTTCAGATCTGAAGAAGTACTTGTGAGTCTGAAAGCTTGTCTGATTTTTTTCCACCAGGACAGCTGATCTAATGAAATATATTATTTCAATCTACAAATCTATCATGCCCATGTTGTTAGAACATTGTGAATGCACCAAGCACACACTTTTGTATTTCTTTCTTCTCACTAAATATCATTTTCTACCTTGAAACTCGAGTGTTTCCTAGTTCCTAAGATTTAAAAAGAGAAAGAGATATTTGCAACTAGAAAACAAAAAACCCAATATTTTGTTTCTTTCATTAAAAAGAAGTGCACATAGCTAGTAAACTACAGAACAGTACCTGTAGAAGATAACAGTTTTGCACAGCTACCAACCACAATCCTACCAGCAAAACCAATTTTCCCATTTTTCTTTTTAAAGAAAGTAGAAATTGAACTTAAGTTTTTAAAAATGACAAACAGATCACTACTGGAATCAGACTTAATTTGTATTTGCCCAGACTATCATTCACCATAACTTGGAAAAAATGAAATCTCTAAGATCTTCCAAGTACCTTCTTCCTGCTGCTCAAATTATGTTAATTATGATTACATGTAAATGGAAAGATAATGTGCCTGGTTTGTTGTCTCTGTACTTTCTGCATATAAAAGTCTGAAATGAAGCTAAAAATTACTGAAGTTGTTTGATACCTAAACATATAAATCCTTAAAGACTGTAGTTATCTAGTCCTGAGGTGATGCAACCTGTTTAGATAGGTCACACAGGCCAATATCCACAACACTTCACATCTCCTTAGCTCATCGGTTTGTTTCTGACAGCAATTTACAACTCATGACTATACACACACAGTGACATTTTTTACTAATTTCTCACTGAGTCAAGAGCAAAGTATGATTGCTGGGCTGTTCCCTCCCTCCCATCCATTTAAGTTTAAACAAGAAAAAATTAGACATTTTAATCTATATATTAGGAGGTAAGATCTCAGAGTCATATCTAACTCATAACTAATAGAGCACTTTTTCTAACAAGTGGTGGGAAATCATGAAGTCATGTTGTGTTGAGACTATGGCTAGTGTTATTTATATGGCATGTTCTTATTAAAGAAATGTCTGTGTTTTCAGTGAATAACGTGTAATGTTAATGGCAGAAGTTTTTACAACTATGTACTGAACTATGTACTATGTCTACATTGGTTATGTATCATGTCTTTTAACTTATTTTCAGATATATCTACAGACATCTTGAATCTTTCCTTCTGTTTTTGAAAATGTATTCTAGCACTATGACTGAAAAGAACTACCACAATTGTAGGATGTTACTTTACACTGGCAGAACTGACAGCTTGGACAAAATGCAAATCACTAAGAGGTTTGTGACAGAAATGAGTGTAAGCAGATGGTTTAGAGTGAGATGAAGTACTGTTGAATTTCTATTTTAGGATAATGGTAGAGGTCCTTTTTAAGAATTTTTATAAGGGAAAGAAGTAAAATACTAACTTTAAAAAGTCTTCTGTATCTAGTTTCTGGGAGCTGAATGAAGCTTTTCATAAGTCTTACTTGAAATGTGTGGCGAGGATCCTGCAGCTGGTCATGAAAGGCTAGGTACATCTGCAGGTAGCACTGCTATGTCCTTTATGGAGATATGGGGAAAAGGTACCCTGCTTCTGGAAAAAAAGTCACTTCACCTTCTCTGCTACTGCTCTTAAACATAACGTTTTTTAAGTGTTGCTACTAAACACTCACTTGAACTTTAATGGACATTTTTCATTCCTAGCAAATTCTACAAAATTTATATCATAAACATTTGTACAGTTTCTAAAAACTCATTTCAGTGAAACTGGATTTTACAGAACATGATACATATCAAACAAGCTTCTGTTTAAGGTTATAATATTTAGTTACAATTGTGTAGAACAGAATATTGCTATGGTGATGTTCCAATTTTGTGTAATTTTGTAGAAAATTGCTTAACATGCATGTGCAGTCAACTCCACACAAATTATAATCAATTCAGCAACCTATTTCTTTTGGGAGCGTGAAGTGTACAGACCAATCTGAAACATAATAGCCTTTCATTTACTTTATTGTAATATTTCATAGAATTAGCAGAATTTCTTTCTGGTTTTCCCCTCTGAATAACAGACTTGCAAACAAAATCTAAGGAAGCAGGACGCTAACTGGTGATGTGTATCTAAAGTGTAAGCTGATCAAAATAATGCAACTGATCCTTAACTCTAAAGAAATAGAGAAGGGAAAAAAACAACATGTGATTATACTTAGGCCAACAATAAGTTTAATCAGGATGTAGCTGAGCAGCTGAATACAGCTAAAATTTCATTCAATTACTTTTAGTTTTCTTAAGGTGTTATTAGAACTCCTCTGTTCTAAAGAAAATCAGTTCATAAATGTCCTAAGTGCTATATAGATCTATTTTAAATGTAAGAGACTAATGTGACAGTTAAGTTCACCTCATAGACAGTTTGATGTGAAATTAATGTATGATATTAAATTACTATTTTCTTTTTTTTAGGTATGATATTATTTCTAAAATTACTTTCACATGACTTTTCAGGACTCTGAAAATATTTGAATAGCTATTGCTCATCTCTGACCTTGTTGTCTGACAGAGACAATAAAGGAAAAAAACCAAGTAATAAATTCTTAGCGATTCTGGAACTTGCACCCCACTACTTTTTAGAAGGATTTCACTTCATACCTCAGTAATGTCATCATGGAAATTGTATTTTCATAGAAGGGCACTGATATATTTCATATTGAAAATATTATTCTAACTATCCTGGCTTGTCTACATTGGAGCAGTATAGAAAGGAAAATAAAACTTTAAAAAGGTGGATGACACTGTGAATAGAACTCCCACATTTGAAACTTCTGTTTCAAAGCTAATGCATGGACAAGGACAGGAAAAGTATCAGATATAGTGTAGGACTCCAAGAATCTATAGATTTCACAGCTTCATTACATCTAGGTTTTTAGTTTTGATAACCTGATCATTCTGTTTTGTCAAATACATCACGACTCAGTTTCACAAACACTGAATCTAAGAAATGAAAAATTATCTTCCTTAAAATTACTGATACATTCAGGAAAAGAGCGTGTTTCTAATCAAAATGACAATTATAAATACTAATATTAAAGAACAATCCAAACATAGTCTCCATTTTCACTTTTTCCTCCCAGTGACAGGGGGATAGGAAACACTAAAGGCATTGTCATTGCAAATAAGAAATATTAAAATTAAAAATAAAAATTTTAATATTCTATTCCATAAAATAATATGTCTGAGGAGCTCATCATATGCATGTAGAGCATAGTGCCTAGCAAATTTTCAATTATGCATTTCTAAACATTCATCCCCAAACCAAGGTAATACAGTATTATCATCTTGATGTTTTAAATAAAATTTTATATATAAGTTGATTTATACAATTATTCCCATTACAATAATAGTTCTCTGAAGACTGTCATACTTAAACATATAAGTACCCTGAGTATGAATTGAAATGTCATAACAAGTTATTTTCTAGTCAGTCTTTCAATGAAGACATGAAGTTTGAGAGAAACTAAAA
>VXBZ01003798.1:75827-159353 GCA_013399135.1 Heliornis fulica
AAAAAAAAAGAAAAGAAAACTTCAGCGTACTAGTCATCAGCAAGTTGCTATAAGACAAAGTTATACAACTCTACCTGGAATCTTCAGCAAATTGATCACATTGCCATATGTCTTAATTAGAGATGCTAAAGCAGCAGGGTTCTTGGAATTAGCCATTTTGGTTAATAACAAATGTTGAAACTCAGATTTTCCCTGTATAGATGAGAATATCATAGTACTATAACGGACTATAAATTTATTTTGGACAACAGTTTATCCTGTGGGAGGGAGGGAGGGAGGGGAGGGAAAGAAAGGAAGGAAAAGTGAAAAACACTGAGAAGAATCTGGTGCTATGAGAGTTGAAAGCTATAGGTAAATGCTATAGCTCAGCATTCACAACTGTAGTTCCAAACTGTATAGCATGTATTCATCTTCCACTAAAACTATTATTTTTTGGGGTACAGAAAATCTGGGGAAGGGAATCAGAGTCTCCCTTTCACATGATCCTCTCTATCCCAGAACCAATTCCCTACCTGAAGGATGAAAGCAGCCATTCATACTTTATACTAATTAGCTCTTTTGTTGTCTCCTTCAGTGAACCATATTATATGTTAGCCATTAAGTTTTAAAACTCTGTGGTGTGTGTGTGTGTGTGTGTTGTTATCCCAATAATAGCCATTGCAGAAATCTAGTTCCTGAATGATGACTGTTGTTACTTACATATACAAAATGTAACAGGTATTTCATTAATTAGTTTCATATTTATCAATTTTCTATCCACGTAATGAGATGAATTACTGATCACTTTTAATGTACTATTTGTTTATGAACCAAGAACTATCCAAACTCTGTAGGTAATTAATCACACTGCAGTCATCTGCTCATTATGAGTTGCTACAGAAATTGTCTAAGTAGTTAGTATTCTGATCAGTTATAGAAATATAATTGACCCTATAGCTTTTTTAGGGGGAGAAAAAATACTAACCCTGCCCCCCACAAAAGACAAAGGGAGGAGCAGCATGTATCAGAACAAGAAATAAGGGAAAAATATAGATTACATGTCAACAAAGTTTCTAAGGCTCAAAATTTGTTTTCAGCTGACACACCATATTATACCTGTAACAAACATGTCATGAGTCCCACTGTTTTTAATTAGATCCTTTCTCGGTTTAGTAATGAACTATTATATTGTAAGGTAATGAGAGATTTTCTATTATCCTTCAGAATATTCTTGTCTGCACAAAGCAATGCTGTTGAGAAAAAAACTGTCATGCCAGGTAACGGAGCAGTTTATTCCTAAAGTAAGATACAAATGTAATAAAAAAAAGGAAAAAGGAAATCCAATTCTTTGAATTACTTCTGAAATACTGACCCAGTTGATACTCAGGAAAGTGGCAAGAATGCAGTATTAATACTCTAGCAATTCCAAGTGTCCCTGTGATATTTAAGAGCTATTTTTATATTTCACCAGGATTCAGAAAAGTTCTCTGTTGGATATTATTTTTCATTACTTTAGACACAATAGTCTCAGGGTTAGAATGTTAGTCTTACCCATGTAATGTTGATAATACTTTATTGTTCATATTTCTAGTGAGACAGCTCATCAGGCAGACACTGCAGATACTTTAGACAATTCTGCCTTGATTTGCATGCTTTAATAGAGGCAAATTAACATTTTATCATGAAATTTGGGTTAGAATTTGCAAATATTTACCCAAATGTGCTTGCTAATGCTGATCTTGGAATTATTTATAAACTAACTTACAAATGTTTTTCTTTTCCCCTGGAAGGGGTTTAATGTTACATTATAGCAGCTCCATATTTTTTTGTAGGCAGCTCAGCCCCATGCAGCCACTTGCTCACTCCTTCCACAGTGGCATTGGAGAGAGAATCAGAAGAGCAAAAGTGAGAAAACTCATGTGTTGAGATAAACACAATTTAACAGATAAGGCACATGATGTTCACACAAACAAGAACAAAAGAATGAATTCACTGCTTCTTATTGGCAGTATGATATTCAGACCTATGCAGGAAAGCAGAGCTCCATCATGTTAACAGTTACATGGGAAGAAAGACACCATGAATCTGAACATCCTTTCTTTCTCCTTCTTTCCTCGGCTTTTATTGCTGAGCACAATGCCATACAGAATGGAATAGCCCTTTTGTTAGTAAGAGTCAGCTGTCACACCTGTGCCCCACTCTCAGATTGCAGTGAACCTCCAGCCTCAGGGGAATTGTCGGGATGTCAGGACCCCTCTGGCAGGGCAGTTTGAAACAGAAAGCATTGACACTGTTTAAGTACCCTTCAGCAATAACTAAACCATGGGTGTGTTATGAACATTGTGTTAGTCACAAATCCAAAGCAGAGCACCATACATATGGTTCTGTCTGAAGTACCTCCTATATGGTACTGATTTGCTTGATTTCTAATTAAGGAAATAAGTCACCTGGAGAAGATATTAAAGCAGCAATTCAAAGCATTTCACACAAGAAGTGTAATAAGAAAAGTTCCTCTTCCCATTGCCTCCAAATCTTGCATTGCTATCATCAGAATCCAGATTTCTTGAGAAGTAGTGATGGTTTTTTCTCTTGTAGTACTGAATCTGTGAGGATAACCATGGGGATTTTGTGCCTGTAATGAGTCATGTGTCCTTTAGCATCCTGAAAGAATGCAACCAGATTCTGAAGGATAACACTGATGACTACAAGTAATCTCCAGAAAACAAAGGCCAAATTTATCATCAAATGTTCAAGGAATAATGATTGTATATCCCACAGCAGACATGCTTTCTCAGCACTTGGGTTGACACTGGGCACTGAATAACCAGAAAATATAATTCTATAGCAATTCAGTAGAGATAAGAGCTGAATATAGACAGTCAGTTAGGGAAAAAAAGAGGATGTGTCAGATTGGGTTGAACAAGTGTCTACTAACATTTAAAAAAATAATAATATCATAAGTTTTTTTCAAATTTAATTTAAAATTCATATGCCCAGCAAATACGTGTAGATGCAAACATTTTTAAAAATTCTTCTGTGCCCATGAAGGGATGTCTAACATTTTTTTAATGAGAATTTTAACTGTTAAAAACTATATACTAATAAATAAGGGCATCATCTTACATAAAACACTAGTGTGGCATGATTTCATATTATGTAGAAGAACTATACACAAAATAGAATACATTTGTATCTGGAGTTTTTTCCAGTCCTATTAAGTAGCAAGAAATCAGCACAACATAAAAGTAATTCAAGGAAAATGGGGTTTCCTAATATAAAGATTTTTTTTTATATTAATGCCTTGATTAGTGATAGAAACTTCCAATGGTTTGAAAAGTTACTTTAAACTACTGATATACTTTGAGCGGGTGAAATAAAAGTACAGATTGTTGGCTTTTCTAGAAGATCCAGTTCTAATTCACACAGAAATTAATTCAGGGAAACACACTAACATATGCATTATTCAAGTTATCAGTATGAATGCTTATGGTTTTAAGTCTCTGAATCCACCATAAATAAAAAAACATTTTAGAATAACTTTCAGTGATGACTGCTATTCTGATATTAACCTTACATGACCCTAATTAGAAAGAAGACCTGTGAGCACACACAGATATCTATAACCACTGTTGTCTGTCAGCTTTGGTACACAAAATCCAAGTGATTAGATGATTTTATATATTTAAAAAAAGTACCAATTCACTCTATTCCTACAGGAATATTGGACAACTGTCACATTTCACACTCTGATAGAGACAACCCAAAATACTTACATTGTCAACTATTTTTTTAAAGTGAGAAGTAGACTGAGTGAAAATATGCAAATACCTACCAGCTCAGTGGGGAAAGGGAGATCACTGTCAATCCATTATAGCTTGCTCGTGTACAGAAAATATTTACAGGACCTAATTTTGTCTTTACCAAGAACATCTGTGTAAATCACTTCTCACCCTTGGATAGCTGAAAGCAATGGGGTGTCTCTTTGCAGATGACTGAACATTAGCAGGATACTGTCATAAAAGGAAACTTCTAAAGCATTGCTTCTTTATGATAACACTTGGAAAATGTCAGGTCTGAGTTCACTAATACCTTGATGGCCATGACCGGTCTTATCCAGAGCTACCTTCTGCCCTCCCAGGTCCCTAGTCTCTGCCTGTGCCCATTGTTTTGCCTGTCTCCAGCTGCACTGAAGCCTGGACATGGATTTCTTGATGGCAAGCAGGAGCTTAGGCCCATTAAATAAAGCATAAAGTCATTGCAGAATCCCATTTACACAGTTATATTAGCTTCAGTATGTCAAAAGAATTTCGTTTGCTTTATAAGTATGTCTCAACAGCGCAACTCAACAGCTTTTGTATATAACCCATAGGTTTTTAGAGATTAAAAATGAGTTTAAGTTATAAATTTAATTTTATTATATACTAAAATCTAAGCTATTTCTCTACCGAGAAAAAAATTTACTATAAAAATAATATTTAAACTGCAAAATACATAGAAGGTGAAATACATTCAACAGAAAAAAACCCAATATATCTTGTGTTGTTTCCTTGTGTTCATAATCAGAAGAAAAAGAGGAAGAACTATAACATGGACATGATGTGATTTTAATTTCTATGCAGTGGCAATGATAGGCCTATGGTAGAACAGAATACATAACATTATGCAAAGTGGAAGTTTCTTGTCAATATGAAAGAAAAAGAGAAATTTGGAGAAAAGGAGAGGAAAACCAGTCGAATTGCTTTTACTGTTATCCAGTAATAAAATAAAGCAATTTAAAAGCTGAGATCAGTTTTCATAATCATATACAATGCAGTTCACACACACTAAAACCCAACCTGTTATTGTACATTACTGAGTAAACTAGCTATTGTAGCTATACTAATACAGGAAGGTCCTTCAGGCTGTTACCGAAAGAGCTGAATTCTTGCTAACAAATAATAACTAACAAAACCTAATGTAATGGGTATATGACAAAGGGAAGAATAAATAACTATACCTATAAAATATATCAGTGTTTTGCAGTATAGTTTGTTACCAATGTCAAGTAAAATTTAATAAATGGTACAGTTGCTGGACCATAATAGTATTTGTTCGATACTTTTTAGTAGAACAGGCAATTAATTTTCCCAAAGTATGAAATTACAGTGCACTTTGGTAGCACACTTTTGACCTTGACTGAGCCCGCGATAAATGCTATTTATTTATTTTTATCATTTTCCACTATTTATAAATGTAGTGTAGAGCTAATGAAGCAAATGTGGGAACTGTGGGAAGTGTTCACCCATAGATGCCAACTGATGTTTTGGCATATCGTAATATTATTTGTATTTTATTGTAATGTAACTACTATGTCTCTAAAGCGCTACTGTTTCAAAGAGAGTTGGGGATGTTGAACATGTATTTTCATGAATGTCTGTAGAACGTAGAGTAAAAATAGTAATGATCTTCTGCAGCATCACTGTTACCCTGTATTTCTATGTGAAATACTGTTGTAAGTCTCATTATTGGCTTTTCACCTCACTTCCTAGTAACACAAACTTCTTTAGCAACAGATGTTATAAATTAAGACAATAAATATGGAAAAACAAAGGTAATTAATTAGTTCTATGAAACCTGACAAAATTAGGCTAAATCCATTGTCCATCAACATACATAAACAGGATAATATCCGAAGTACAATCTGATAGAGGTCATGAAAACAATACATCTTGACAAAATACCACAAAACCAGAAAAGGCAGGCTAACTGCAACCTATGCATAAGGAATAAATGTTACTTAGAATTTATCTTAAATATACTTTTAAAGTAATGTAAAAAAATTGCAAGCCCCCTATTAGTATTTCTGGGAGAAGCAAAGCAAACATTTTTTCATGGAGGACATAACTGTTTTTAAAGAAAATCTGAAGTAAAATCATCATATGTAAATATAAACATACAGATAATGTCATGCATTTTTGTCCTTGTATTTCCCCTGACATTGCAGAAAGACAGGCAAGGTCCTGGAGTGTGGTCCAGTAAGCTTACATATTACTTCTTTTAAAAAATATTCCACCTAAAGGAAGGAAGATGGAACAGAGTAATAACCATATTCAAATTAGGTAAAGCAGTATAATTGATGTGTCCTGAAAACAAATATTCATCCTTATACCACAAGGCGACTTTTATGATGCTCACACAGAGCCCACAAACATTTAATCCAGTTTGAGACGGAGTATTATACAGTTTTCAATTATTTTTAGTCTTGACTATATCCTTTCTGAATTATGGCATTAATAGCATTATTTTCAAATAATAGCAGAAAACCCAGGACAAATAGGATTGTACTGCCCAAATAAAGCAGAAAGCAGTGTGCATAAGGATGGCCGAACCAGGCCTTACAAACCAGACCTTACATAACCTTCCAGGAAGACCGAAACTTTGAAAGCGCTATTTATTTTTATGCATTCTTAATCCTATTGTATTTTGAATTGTAACTATAGGGGATAGTGTTAGATATTTATAATATGTCTTCCCCCCCAACCTATTTTTATTGTAGTTGGTTGTAATTTCTTATGTGCATATTTAGATGTTTGACACCTCCATTGCAACAGAAATATACTTAAATCTATGATGAACTATTTTCACAGAATCACTGACTGTTTGGGTTTGGAAGGTACTTTTGGACATCATCTAGTCCAATACCCCTGATAAAGCAGGATCACCTAGAGCATATTGCACAAGGTTGCTTCCAGGTGTTGAATACCTGCAGAGGAAACTCTACACCCTTCTGGGCAGCCTTTTCTAGAGCTCTGCCACTCTCTGAGTCAAGTCGCCAGGCAGCTTCCCTGTTCTCCATGACCTTTTAAAGATGATGGAGGGTGGCACAGCCCAAAGTCCTATGGGAACATAATTGTGTGAATTTGTCTGATCACTTGGCATATCCTCCTCTGCCAATCACTCCTGAAACCAAACCTCTCTTCTTCTGGTGTTTTTCCATAGTATAACAGCATAGAACACAACATAACGTATAACATATAACGTATAACATATAACATAACCTCTTCTACAACTTAACAGTTTTCATTACAGGGCTTTGCCAGAAGGTGCTATGCCTTCATCAGAGCAATGACACTTTGATAAAGCACTAGTGCAATACATTATCAAGGAGCTGCATAGGGTGATGTATTGGTGTAATACATCAAAATGCCACTGCTCATGAGAGGTTTGATCCTGCTTCTGCTGAAATCTGTAGAATATTAGCATTGAGTAAAATGAAAACAAGAACTGGGTTCGTAACAGGCCTTACACAAAATGACATATCCTTGTTTTTTATCTTTCTAAAATCTTTTTAACTTTGCGGCATTCAGTATCTTAATTTAGTATTTCAATGAAGGTTTGTATTATAGGATTTAAGAGAGAAAGACATCAAATGTAGATCATCAAATGTATATGTATTACTCTTCATCTCCAAATCACTGGGGATTTATGGAATAATAAAGGGAGAGGATTTTGAATTTATATGGCTTGCACTGTGAGGTTCAGATTTTGTTGCAGTTTTAAGGTTTTAATAAAACCTTAAGCATTTGCAATATTAAAAAAAAAAACATAATAAAATAGCTGATTTGGAAATACTATAAGAATCTGAGACCATAACAATAATGACCTATGCCAGAGATCACATATGTCAGCACTATCCTGCCCCTGCCAATGCCTAAATGTCACTTGCTTAGACAAGAGTTTAAAAAGAAAAACTGAACAAGCATATTGTTCTACCCACTGTTTGGCTTGTTCAGTGTCTTTGCTCTCTTTCTTTGCTACTTTTGTGCTCAGCCTCACAGAAAGCCTTCCATCTACTTTGCACATACAGCCCCCTGGGACATACCAAACTACCCCAAGGCAGCTCCTAGCAGCATATGCAGAGATTTGACATGAGTTGTTGTTACTTTTATAATTGAATATCACCCTTCTCTCCCATTCTGAGGACTTCTTTCCAGTAATATCACTTTAAAGATTAGTCAATAATTGACTAGTGACTATTATGTTTTCATTGTAGTATTTTCTAATACTGAGTTCTGGAACTGCATTTTTCCTGTAAAGAAAAAGTATTATCTTTATTTGGCCTTACTATAATAGTTTTAGGATCTTTCCAGTGGTGTAATTACATGGTCCTTAGTGTTATTAAATACATATATATATATATATATNAAAATGTGACATAGGCACATAAAAACTTCCTAGCACCAGGTTTCTTCTAAAAAATATATATCCTGTTGCACGTTGGACGTAGCTGTATTTTCTAGTTTATGTGAAAACATACTGCAGTTTCCTGTTAGGATTTTCAAGCGTGAAAGATTCTACCACATTATGAAAATACTTGAAGCTTAATTCATTAATGCCTAAAGTGTGCTCTTTAGTTTTTGTATCAGTAATAGTATTATTTTTTAAAAAATAACATAATTACCATAGACATTAAGCCAAGGGAAAAACAAGCACGGAAATAGAAATGCTATTGAAGTGAAATTCAAAGAATTTTTGAAGCTTTTATCTATAATACTTAGCTGTTTTCAATCCTTCTTAAAAAAATCTATGAAAATATACCCAAATATAAATGGATGGGACATTTTTTCAACAGTTTTTGAGACAACAATGTCTTAATTTTTGTCACTTTCAATTCTCACAGTTTACCTTTTAGTTTTCTAATGAAAAACTGCAACAAATATGCCTTAATATGATTGCTTACACACACACCATCGTGCCCCCTCCTCTAAGTCAAATTAAAATAATTAATTTACCTTTAGAAATACCAAAGCAGTATATTTTTTTTTTGCTGGGACTCTCTGGATATTTCAATTGAAAAATATGTTTGTCATAAGTTTGTTTAGATACCTGATACCATAAAATAAAAGGATACTTGATCGTTTTAATGTAATGCTAGTTAACAGGAGTTGGTACATATGACAGTATGCTCGTCTTTCTAAACCCAATAGGAATATTAACTATTGTAATGATAAATATTGCATCACTACGTGCATTTATAATGAGTCTAATGAAGGGTCCTTAGTGATGGGAAACAACAGTAACAGTAAGACAGAAAGTCCACTTACCGTCACCAAGCTTTACTAACATTAATAACTAGGTATGTTTTTAGAGAGGGAAAGATGAGTGACTTTCTCCTTTTCTTGCAGAATTTACATCCAGTGAAGTTAGTTGTTAAGAGATTAGAAGAAAAATAACCACTTGAATATCAGTTGAAAAGAATACAAATGTCATATGACTTCTGGGTATATAACTCAAAGACAACTCAGAGATACTGACGTTGTAAAACCTGAAGGTGTTTAACAGAAGGCAAACTTCTAAACAGATGTAGTTAAATTCAGAAAATTCTTACCTGAAGATAACCTTAAATCCATTTGCAGATATCCTGTCTGAATCAGTTTTTGTGGTCATCAAGGACTGGTCACTCAAGGAGCTTTTAGCAGTGCACCTGCATATGGGATAAAATAAGTATTTTAGACTTGAATATCAATTTCACAGCCAAAATTCGTGGCCAACAAAATTAATAGAAACTATAATATGCATACAAATCTGTGCACAGCGCTGGAGGGGAACAAAACCACCTGAAAATTAAAAATGTGAGCATCAGGAAAAATACACAATGTGCAGCAATGACATTACCTAAGTAAAAGAGTAGCACAACCTATTTCTCACAGTGTCCCTTGATAGCAGAATGTTAAAAGAGTAACCACCACAAAGGAATAAGAAAATAAAAGATGTCTATGAAATGGTGTGTTTAATCATTTCTGAGAGCAGCAGATGGTCTAGAGAAGTTTAAAAATTTTTAACAACAATCTAGAGAAAAAGGTTTCTCAAAAACTCTGAATCCATGCTAGTATTTTTGATGTATGATCTGCATTTGACTGAAATTTATACTTTAATAAAATAAGAATTATGTTAATTAGAAGTTAATATCAAGTGGGGGGTTGTAAGAGAGCAAGAAAATAAGGCCATATAAAACACCTTTGAATATCATAACCTAAAAGTCTTTTGATTGGTCTTACTTCGAGTTTAAAAGTATCAAATAGAGCTTTAATATCAATAATTAAAGAAAAGTTTATGCTAGTCTATCATGCAGTCAATCTATGTTTGCATAGAGTTTCCAGTAATTGAACAGTTACCTGAGAGTAAATATGTATATAAACATGTATAAAACATATTTCATATACAAGTATACTTCACTTAAGGAGTGAAGTTATGAGTCAGTTATAGTTTTAGTAGAACTAATATTAAACAAATATTATATTGTTCAAACATGGGAAAATTGTGAGCTGAAAGAGCGTCAGATGAAGTAAATTCCTCTTATAGTGTCTCCAAAACAACAGGAATGGCCCATGCATCCAGCTCTTCTTCATACTTGGAAAAGTACACCCTATATCAAAAAGATGGAATAGCAACTTTTCCAGCTCAAGGAGTCCATAAAATAGTTCTCTAAAGAAAATGGTAGTTATATTTTTTCTCAATGGCTAGACTAGACCAATAGAACAATGAGAAGATTCAAATTATAAATATTATATTGTTGTCATTCCATCTGAAGTAAGAAAAACAACCAAAAATTCTTTCTGAAAGAACGAATAAAAAGAAAGAATATATAAAATATATAGAAGTACAACAGTTAATTCCTAATCTAATCTAGAATTATTGATTTCCATATGTAAATTTCTTCTTAAATCAGTGAAAAAACTTTGTGCTGTTTTTAAGCAAGTAAAAATGTTATTGTATTTGAAACTAGTTGCATATATGTATTTTTGATGTTATTAAAATGAAAATAATAATGCAACACAAGATGTGCTCCATTTGTATTCCCTGAAGGAATACAATATCTGAAGGATAGATTTAGAATGTATTTTTCACACCTATAATACAGTCTGAAATTATTTCCATCAGAAAGAAAAAAAAACACACAGTGTAAGATCCTAAATAGTATAATTCCTACTTATAGAAATAATTCATACTTGTAAAGTACTCGGTTCTACCTCAGTTGATACATGATTATTATAATCCAAGATATTAATACAGTTGCATTGGATTGGGGTACCTGTAAGTTATAAAACACCTTAGAGCCAGTTTCTAAATATATGATTCATAAAGCTTCCCATAATAGGAGACTCAGAACCGTGTACATTTAAACAGTCTGTCTGATGTCTTGAATATATTTGAATCACTCAATAAGCATTAAATCTGAAAACTATGCATGTAATCTCATCAGAGGTCTGTATATGAAAAGCATTGCTCTAATAAGTTCTGAAGCTAGTCAGAATTACTTTTGGTTTGTTATAAATCATCAGCCTTTTACATATAATAATTTCAATGTTTTTAGATTACAAGTGTAACAAGAATCCAAAAGCAATATAAATATAGTTTACACAAGAACACACAGCACACTCTACTAACCTAACAAAGCAGCAACAAAAAAAAAAAAATCAATGAAAATTTACCTTACGTTTGTAGTTGATTGGTAATGAATAATTTAGCTTAATGACTATAATTTACAAATAATCTGTTTGATTTACTATTCAATTTAAACGATGCAGCTGAGCATAAAGTCCTGTTTGGAATTTTGATGTCAGAATGAATTTAATGTAAGGTGATGTAAAAAGACTGGCAAACTTGCTTCCTGTTTCTAAAAAACATTGCTTGTTTTTGATATCGCTTTTGGATATGAAAAACCAAATCAACCGTATGCATACACATTATTTCAGGGTGTATACACAATATATTAAATTGCCATATTATGCCACTGGAGATAAAACAGAGAAAATTGCAAACTGACAAAACAAAGAATACAAGATGACGACTATACATAAAATTTATTTTTCTGGAAAGCTATAAAGAAACCAAGCAGCTGTTTTAACCCAGTTATACTTTTTCAATAGTATTAGAATAATATCAGTATTAGAAAATACCTAACAATGAATCATTAACACAGAAGGAAAAATAATTAAAAAATATTAATCTAAAACTATTTGATTTTGTTTTGAATTGCTCATTTGATGAGGATAATGATTAGAAATGGAGATCCTTTTAGACATCCTAACTTTCTGGTATGGAGGTATTGACACAAGCATACCGACTCTTTAAAACCAGCTAACATATGTTTACATGTAATTGATGTCACAGCCAAAACCATAAGACTGTATTTCATCGATTTTAGAACAGAACCTTAAATTACAAAACCTGATGGTACTCAGAGCAGAATTAGCTAATAAGCCAGTCTGCTAGACTCCCTAACAATCCCACACTTGGTAATACACATCCTTTGCAAAGTGCTGTTGCTGCTATAGAAGTCAATTTTAGAATGACCTATGAAATGTCAGCCTTTCCCCCAGAATCAAACTCAATATGAAATTTCTTAAGCTATAAAGATGTTTTCCACTAGCTCCTTGTTGTGCATATGTGAATACATACATGCACACATCTGCATGACCTCCATCCTTATGACAGGATTATTGCCACCCTGATGTCAAAAACAGCAGTATTCTGAAAAAGCTGTAGGTATTTCAAAACTAACTCCAAAGGGAGTGATTCTGAATCAGACATCAGGCATTGTGGTTCTGAAATGCAACTTCCCTGAGGAATTTTCCACACAAAAAGGTAAATAATATGCTCTGTGCAATTATTACAGGTACTTTTCTTCCTTTTGTAAATGACAAGAATCCAAATATCCGAACAAAATCAGGAGACATTCATTAACTTGCATAGTAAGTTTAATGCATTAGCTGAAAAGACTGTTTACAGCTTTCCACATACACTGTGTTTTAAAATGGTATCAGAATAAACTTAATTCTGAGAGCAAAGATGCATATGCATTCCCTTCTGTTAAGAAGTGATTGTTAGTAATAACATGGGACCTTGATCTCATTTAACATTCTCTGACTCATAATTATGTCTGTGTACATTTTTTGAGCTATGCAACAATTAGTTTCCATTGTGTCAGTTTTAGTGTTTCAAATCAGCTATGTTCTTGACTCAGACAGTGAATAAGATTACACATTCACATTTTCGTAAATACATCTATGTTCAAATACTTAATATAACCCAAGCCCAGGATAGCTGTATGCAAAGAATTCTAACACTATAGCTATGTGTTTTTTAAAGTAACATGAGTATACTCCCACTATTTTAAAAAGTTTTTTATGAGTGGAGTAACAGAGAAAAATGGTTATTATAAATGTGTGATCTCAGCACTCTTATATATGCAGTATTATCCAAAAGCATTTTTCCTGTCTGAAAGGGTGACATTTAGTAGTCTGAATGATATTTTAAGGCTTTTAAATTGAGTAAGATAAATTTCAACTCTATAGGCAGCTATTGTAAAATGTTTCCATACAGAAATGAATAAAACCCAGTACTTCAGTAATTTTTCCAACTTTAGTGAGATAAATGCAGTCTCAATTGTGCAGTGACATACTGCCTCTGAAGAGACTGTTGGCTGCAATTGTTTGAATGACATAATCTAATTGGTTTGATGAGGAAAGCAGATGGAATTGTAGTTCAAATTCAAGTGAAAAAATTTAGATTTTCTAAAGTACCCATTAAAACACATTAAAAAATCATTATTCTAGAGATTTTGAAACTGGTATTGTTCATTAGATGCTGATTCCATGATTTTGGACATCATCACAGTCAGTATATTGATTTTGAAAGTTCTGCTTCTCAAACATTGAAGCAGTTTGATACTGGAGTGTTAATGTGTACCACTTTCTAAGCCTGCTTTTTTTTTTTTTTTTTACGAGGTGCCATGAATCTGAAGTAAGAGTGATCTTAATAAGAAGGGACAAAGGCAGCTTTTTATATCATTGCAGGTTTCAGCAGGAGAATTCTGAAAAACATCTTAATGGAGGAAAACAAGATTTCATGCATTGGCTGCACAATTCTGGGTGCACACTAAAGTTGTCCATGGACATCTATATGTTTTTTATTTTTAGCAGATTGAAAAACACACACATATATATATATGTAGTGAACTGAAATGTAATGAAGAATTTTCTCCTATTTGAGTTGTTTTTTGAATGCACAGTGTTGTTGTCTCCTCATAACTAGTAATTTTCTTGCAAGCCATAAACAAATAACTTCAAAGAAATAGTGGTTTTTTTCTGAGTTTTTAGTGAAAAAAAGTCATTCTTAATTTTAATATTTTTAAACACTGTGGCTTTAACATTATGAGCGAACAGAGAATTAGTACAAACAATTTACTGACGTAGAGATTGTTGTAATAAAGATTGGTAGAATTTTGAAAAGTAGAAGCTTACACAGTGAGAAATATTCTGGAATAAAATATAAATTTTTTCTCAAGTACAACAGTATAAATCCCAGAAGACAGCTATAAAGATATTTTTAGAATAGAAGGCACAATGTAATTCCTCTTAAAAATGATAGTCTGGTAATACCAGGATCCCAGAAGACAGCAGTCTATAAGACCAAAATACACCAACAGCGAGTAATTTGTGACACAGCTGCTGTAACTTGGAGAACTCTATTATTCTCTTTCTTTGTGAAATATCTATTTATAAAAAAAATTGCATTAAATATTGTACATCTGCTGAGCTACCCCAGCAAGATGATTCCTAAGAGTGACACAATATGGACTGAAACCACACATCAGGAGTCAACTGGCAGAATAACAAGTGGGGTTTTGTGCCAAGGAGGAACAATCAAGCAGATGTTTATTCTATGACAACCAACCAAGAAATTCCTTGAGCACAAAGACAGGGGAACTATATAATGTTTTTATTGATTTTGAAAAGGCACTTGATGGAGTGTGTCAAAAGGATTATTCTGAATCTTGGAGTATTACAGTATCCTACAAAGCTAAGAGCAATTACCTCTGACTTCAACAGGAATATGGAAAACACCGATTTTTTTTCTCCTTAGATATTTCTTTACACCTCATCTAGTCAACTATATTTTATGAGTACATCTGAGAAGATAGTGTAAACACAATTTTCAGGGCTGATCTATACTTTCTATGTATTTTATATATTTATTTATATATTTAATATATATATTAACTCCATAATTTCAGCTTTTAGAGCCAGTTCATCAAATCCTTGAAGACAGTTTAAGATTTAGATATCAGATTAAGAAAAGGCAAGAAAATATTATCTGAACAAAATTAATAAGCTAAGCAGAGAGAACAGTATATATATGAAGAAGGAACGGCTGAACTGCTTGAAGTAAATGTGACTACGTGCAATAACCGTATAAGAAAACAAGATTCTTAACTTCATTGACCCAGCAGCAGGGAAAAAATAGGAAGCTTATAAGATATATCAAACCCACAATCTATAAGGTAATAGAGAAAAGTTAAACTCATCATGCTTTGGACCTAGTATATAAATCTAAGAGAGGAGGCATCTTAATAGACTAAAAACTAGATACAGCATGCATGTCTTTTGGATGTTAAACCCTGTAGGGCCTAAAGAAGGCAATGTGCCTGAACTCAGTAGGGCAATTTAAACTCGCTTCTTCCTACACTTAATAGGCACTGAGGAAAAAAACCCAAAACCAACAGATCACACAGGAGAAGTCAACATATAGTCTCAAGGTCTTTGCTTTGCAAAAGGATTGTTTACCAGGAGAGGAAGTGCCATGTGTTACTATTTTACAGGGTACTCCTTTTGCATTTAGACAGACAGTGGGATGTTTTGGACGTTGAGAAATCTTCCGCATAAAGGAATCCAGATGTACAGTCTTTCTAAGAAATAAGAAAATTGTTTTCTATTGTGAGTACATATTCTACTCAAACTACTATTGCATGCACATTTTGCCTCAGGACTGTGTTACTGGGGCAGATGCAGCTTTTTAGCTCCTCTTGTGTCCACCAGTCTCACCCATCATTGTTCATGACTCATCTCTTGACTTAAACAAGGGCACTGATGATTACTTAAATGGAGTTTCACTAAAATAGAGTGAGATACACATGGGAAATATCATTATTTTGTAATTTGAACCTTATTTTTGTAATCTGACCTTAACAATCATATAGTTTCACGTCCCCTGACATGGGCAAGGACAGCTTCCAGAGACAAAACAGCAAAAAGTTTAGGAGGGCTACTGGGATTCAGAAAAGACCCATCAAAGAAAGGGGAAATGGACTAATCAGCAACAAAAGGTCTGAAGACAGGGGGTGAATGGGAGGAATATAACAAAAAAGGAATGGATATAGATTAAAGGTAATCAAGATGCAGATCCTAAACTAAACATTGCTTCAATTTTCACAATGAAGAACCTTGCTAGCTGACTGGAATGAAGATGAGAATATGGTGACTAATATACTACAGCAGGAAGCAAATCTTAGACTTCAGTCTTGCCATAAATCAGAATTTTTAGCCTAGTAAGATGAAATATTTTGCACTCTGCGTGGCTAAGGATAATCACACGTGAGAACAACAGAACATATGAAGGAAGAACAACATCATTTGAAAAAGACCAGTCAGACTGGATTACCTTTAACAACATTTTTAAACCAAATTTGACATAACTAATAGTTACAAGAGCTAGAAGTCTGAAGAAAAAGAGAAAGCATATCACATGTACATGTAACAAGGATGTCCTTACTGTAGTATTCCTTCCTCTTGAGAGGGAGAATCATATTTAAACTGAAATAGAATGCTAGTGGAAAGAAAAGTGTGCATATACAGAAAATACGTATGTTTAAGATATAATTTGGAAAATTTCCTAGATACCATGCAACTAACGTTTTGAAATAATCTTTACAGGTTACCACTGTCTGAAGGCATGGCCAGAAATAATACTGTTCTCAAGGAAAAAATTAGAAAGTTTTATAATAGGGATCATGTGGTAATAGTTTGCATTAGTAGTAAATGTCCCTTTGCTACCCTTTTTCCTAATTCTGTGTCTCCAAGGTGAGAAGCCATTATTAGATAAGTCATCTGATTGTATAAACAGAAATATTTTATTATATGCAGAGGCAGGATTACTATGAGTATTTAGGCATTTCTGTGATATTGTATATTACTTATATTTCATGTATCATTCAAACAATATCACCAAGCAATATTTTCTAATGGAAAATTGTCTAAACTCAGAACATCATAATTGCATTCTTACTGCTTTAGTCTTTTACTGCCACGTTATAATCTGTAAAGTGTATGCAATGATTGCTCCAACGTAACATCTATGTACTTACATTTTCCATTTGAGATTAGAATGATATCATTAGTCTTATTTTTGCATTTACTTTTTTTCAGGAGATGTATAGTAAGACAATATACAGTAACTGAACAACAGTCTGGAGATACAGTAAGTTTCCAGTAAACTGATTCATCCTGAGACTTTCAGGGGAAAGAAACTTAGGGCTGTGTGATTAACTATACATTAAACCAGGTTATAATAATGAAATGTATATTTCTACAGTTACTGGAAAGCGGAATTCTTTATTGAGGTTGAAGAGATATTGACACTGTGTGAGCCAATTTTGTGTGTTTATTACATAGTTATTTCTTTGTTTAAATCAAATACACATAATTTTAGAAAATGTGAACTGATCTAGAAAGCATACAGTATGAAAAACAAATTTAACACGGCATCTATTCAGTTACTTTTTCCTACTATAAAGCTCTATGTCTGTATAAAACAAAAAAAAAAATACTGCTTTCTTTTCTATTTCTTGTAAGCTAACATCACTTACCAAGTAAGAAGAAAATTGAGGAAAATGGAAACACTAATAGCTTCCACAATAGAAATTGGTATGGTTGTGATTATGTATAAATTGAGCTCCTGGCCCCTTGAATGTCTTGTCTGAAGATAAAGCACCAAAAAAGAAATATTCTGGTTGCTAGGTAATTATGTTTCCTGTTGGGCAAAAGGGGAAAAAAACACACTCCACCAAGAAAGAGTATTTTTAGTGTAAATTGTCTCATAGGGAAGACCTATATCAAAGAGAACCAATGGGAAAAAAATCATGGACTTTGACAATGCTTCACCCCGTTTTTTAGGCAAGAATATCTGACCAATATCCACAAATCCCAGAGAAATTAATTATTCATACACATATCTGGCTAGAAAAACATATATTTTTATATGTATATATATGTGAAAAATTATGTATAATCTATTATTCCAAGAGAAACTATGACTGATGAATAACCTACTATTTTGTTATCTTTTCCAGGAAAATGGTGCTCTCCTAGCCATTATGACTGAGAAATGAACAATGTTGCTGAACTGATGGGGTAGAAATTACCAAAATATTGAATACAACAAATGCTATGGGCATCCTTTTATCAGAGAACCATAGAATGGTTTGGTTTGGAAGGGACTTCAAAGATCATCTAGTTACAACCACTCCTGCCATGGGCAGGGACACCCTCCACTTGACCAGGTTGCCCAAAGCCCCATCCAACCTTGCCTTGAACACTGCCAGGGAGGTAAAAGACACAACTCTGGGCAACCTCTGCCAGGGCCTCACCATCCTCACAGTGAAGAATTTCTTCTCGATATCTGATGTACACTTCTCTTTTAGTTTAAAGCAATTAATCCTTGCCCTTTCACTACATGCTCTTGTAAACACTCCCCTTCAGGTACTGGAAGGCTGCTATAAAGCTCCCGAGAACCATTCTTCTTCAGGCTGAACAGCCCCAACTCTCTCAGCCTGTCTTCATAGGAGAGGTGCTCCAGCCCTCTAATCATCTTCATGGCCCTCTTCTGGACTTGTTCCAACAGCTCAGTTGTATCTTCCAGTATCTTTCTTGTACTTAGTACCTCAGAGATGGACACTCTACTGCAGGTGGGGTCTTATGAGAGCAGAGTAGAAGGTCAGAAACACCTCCTTTGATCTGCTGGACACACTTTGCTTGATGCCTGGGGCCAGGGCTCCTGCCTCTGTTTCCCCATGCTGCCCTGATCCCTGGTTGCTGTGATGGGATGGGCCCTGGCTTCCAGGCCCTGCTTCTACCTTCCCTGGACCTCCAGCTTCCAAACCTTCATTTTACTCTAGATGCAAGTGTAGCATACCAAAGCTTCAAAGTTATTCTAGACACATTTTCTCTGTGCCTCCTACCCAAAATATCTACAACTGGAAGTATACAGCAAAGAGATGAGTAGCAGTCTTTTCACATTGATATTTCTACCTGTTTCAGTGTTTGGTTGATAGTGAAAAAAACCAATTTCATTACATCACATATAATGCCAGTCTCTGTAGGTTTGATAGGATTCTGTCTTGTACCATCTGGCTAAAGCACTTGATTGAAATTAGAAAGTGATCATTGACCACATAATGATGTTTTTGTGTGAGTGTAATTCATTACTCACAAAACTGAAGTGTCTTCATTTTAAGTACACAGATAACATGGTATTATGCATATTACATGGTTAACATTATTTTTTCCTTTCCCTTTACCCTAGGAAATTGAATGTTTTATGCACTGACAAGCTGAAGAAACTTAACAGATACCATGACAGTAGAATGTTGCACTGGAAGTCAAACCCATCAATAGAAAAGAGACTGCCTTCAGAGAAAGCTGTTTACCTACCTTACACCTTGTAATAAAGTTATGGAATCAGTGGAAAGACATGACTTTGACATAAATAAGTAAATATAAATATTTTAATAAAAACTGAAGGAAGGGTAATAAAGCTGTAATCAATTCTTGGCTACTTCTGTAAAAACATTTTTGGGATGTAAAATTTTCCTATAGATGGAAGATACTTCTACATTCTTCTAATTTTAATATAGGTCCAAACATTTTAGCATTCTCATTTATAATATCTTATTATCAAGTTATCAGGGGATATGCGCTTATATGGGCTTAACAGCTTTTAAAATTTTATTTTATTAAAGAATTATGTGAGACGCCTCTAATGAGAATAGAAGCTCGATTTACTTCAAACTAAAACTACATAAATCCAGGAAAATAATATATTGTAAGATTTATATAGAGAATTACATGGGCTGTCTAAGAATATACAACTTGATTCAATATTACCTCTAAGCAAATATATCCCAGGAGGCAAAGACTGAATAGGAATGATTTTGGTACATAAGAACTTTATCAATGTTGCAAACAGCAGCTTTTAATCAATTTGAAAAATTGCAGAGGTTTCCAAATAATATGAAAGAGCTTCTGAATATGACAAATGATTTATCATTGCCACTATTACTGTTGTATCCATTTGTAGAACAAATCTCTTTGGTGATATTTTCTAAAAATGCTACGGTGATGCAATATCTTGTTAGTACATGTCAGTTTCACTAATAATTGATGCAGTGTTTCCACAGTACAGTAAAATAAATAATTGAACTATAAATACAATTTTAAGAAATATATTTTAAGTGAATCACTGGAATATGGCTAAAATTTTCTGCAAATAAATTATATAGAATATCTGTTGAAAATACAAATTTATATTATTATTATTAAAATAATTTAGAATAATAATAATACCAGCAGTATTGTAATTATGTTGGTTAATAAGTCCAAAATACTTCAATATTTCTATCTTTATTGACATTATCTTTGGGATCTAGATTCAATGAGGGCTTGAAATTTTAATAAATGGCTTCATTCATACTCCAACAGTATAAAATGTCTCTAACCAACTTTCGTTATATTAACATTATGCTATGATCAAGAAGTTATATGGGCTTGCTATGTCTTTTTATTAATTACAATTGTTTCATGTTAACAACAGTTTCTAATTCTTACCTATGACTTCTGTTTAGGTACAGATTTTGAAAAGTTTAATTTTCCTGTATGTGCAGAAGGATTCTATGTCAGGTTTTAATTATCTGTCAGGAACCTTGCCTTCATTGTGATCTATGCATTCATTTGGTCCCTTGGTGCTCAGTTCAACCATGATTTATTTTCAATTATAACCTACCCTGTGTTCAGGGGGCACTGCCTGTATAAAGATTTACCCCTGAAAATAAAAGACTCAGTGACTGTTACCTTCTTTTTAATCTAGATCCATCACTAAAATTTTTGATCTTGTAAAATGAACAAACCAAATCCAATCTTCTCTACTTCTGACATTGATTTCTGTAATAGCAGACTTATCACAGAACCACAGAACATTAGGAATTGGAAGGGACCTTGAAAGTCCAATCCCCCTGCCCGAGCAGGATCACCTAGAGTAAATCACACAGGAATGCACTGAGATTGGTCTTGAATGTCTCCAGAGAAGGAGACTCCACAACCTCTCTGGGCAGCCTGTTCCAGTGCTCCATCACCCTCACAGTGAAAAGGTTTTCCCTTATACTTACACGAAACTTCTATGTTCCATCTTGGACCAATTGCCTCTTGTTCTAACACTGAGAAGAGCCTTGCCCCATCCTCCTGACACTCACTCGTTACATATTTATAGACATTGATGAGGTCACCCCTCAGTCTCCTCTTCTCCAAGCTAAAGAGACCCAGCTCCCTCAGCCTGTCCTCACAAGGAAGATGTTCCACTCCATCATCTTGGTGGCCCTGTGCTTGACTCTTTCATGAATGAGTGCTGTGGGAAATTATTTTTTACATGTTACTAGTTAAATAAAAATAATATCTGAGATAATTCCAGCAATGTAATTTTTATTAAATATCTTTGTATTGTTAATGTTTTAATGTTTCTGTGATCCATAAACCCATTAAAAACCAAAAAATATACTGCAGAGTAGTAGTCTTTCAGTACATATATTCGGTAAATTAGTCTGCTTACCTGGAATTTGTCATACTCAAGAGGTTAATTAATGCACATTGGAATTTCTCTGTCTTAAAGGAACTAGTAGATTAACACTGAGAAAGCCTCACAGGCGGAGCTAGGAAATACCTTACAACCAAAAACAAATAAAGTTCTAAGTGACCTAGCTTTGGTTGCTGAGAGACTTCTGGTTTCATCTAATTAACATCATAAGCTAATAAACAAGACACTTGTGTTCTGAACTTATGTTTTAAACCAGTATTGAGATAATGTCAAAAAACCTGACCTCTCTTAATACAGATAATTTCATATAAGAAGTCATTGTATATTGCTCATTTTATGAACAAGACATAAATTTTAATGAATGCAGAAAAAAAATTGTAGGGATTTTATGTGGAAAAAGAATTAGAAGAAATGGTAGTCTGTCCTCATCAGTATTTTATTCTATGTTTGACAACTATCTCAGCAGGACTATGCAGACCTAAATGAAAATACCAGTGGGAAAGGAATAAAATTTATAAATCTAAAATTAAACTTTCTTTGTTCTGTATCTCTCCACCTCATATTGATTTCCATGGGATTTATAGACACTCAGAATTCCTGAAAATTTGGGCATTTACTCTGAGTTGCTTAAATATATATTTAGAATCCTACTGCTATACTTCCAATTATAACTTTTTGACCTATCTATTTTAGAAGAACAACTATTTTAAGAGTCATACCCCTGTGTACAGTCTTGAAGAAGCAGGACACGAAACCTTACATACCTTATTCGTTTAAAGCTTGTTTTAAGGACATGTTCATACACATGCACACATAGAATACATCTATATACACATACATATATTATAAAATGCATATTTATGAAATTAAATAGAAAAATGGGCGGGGGGGTACTGCCATGTCTTATCCCTTCAATCAAGGTAGAAAAAGGAAATATACACCTGACGATAAGTTAGGTCCAAATGCTGTTGTTGGTCATAAGCTCCTTAACTGGGACTACACAATACCTAATAAACAGGTAACAAAACTTTCAAGAGCATTCAAGGAATATAGTAGCATGACTTTGACCTTCAAGACTCATTGATAATCTATACTTTTAATGAAACACCTAAATCTGTTTTATTTATATACATTTGACAAAGCTATCTACAGTCAGTTTGTACCAATTCCAGAATGATTAATAAACATACAAGCATACAGACACATATAAACAGCATCTCATACCTTCGTTTAGTCAATGTGATTATTGAAAACAGTTGCATCACATTAATGTAAATACTAGTAGTATTCTACATCTTGAATTAACAGTAGCAATGTGAATTTTTTTTGGTTTCCCATCTCATAAAAGAAATTCCTTTCATTAATTCATGTGCCCATTATGCAATCATTATGCAAAAATTATGAATATTTTATAAACTTCTAATAGGATTAGTCTTCATTAGCCTTCATTCATCAGTCTAATTGTTCACATGGTTATGAGTTTGAATGAATCATAGAGGACTTACAGAAGAACCTATAGCTAAATGTATTAGTATCTGTTTTGATAATATTCAATCATTCTGACAGACAGATTAAAGTTTAGTAAAAAGCATAATGGTTTGGTTTTTATATTAATTCCCTATTCACATTAATTATATAACATTACATTCTGTGATGCAGTCACATTCATTACAGCTGAATTGCAGAATCTTTTTAATTTGTTAATGAAATGCTTTTTAGGGTACTTCATCTAAAGTGTTGTAAATATTTACTAAACTCCTTTTATCAAAAACTTATTTAAAACTCAGAAGCAGCCTGTTTGTTTCTCAAAGGGAATTGGAGAGTTGGAATAATATTATCTTTATGAATGTCAAGTAAGCAAGAAAAATCTAAAAGGTATTTAAGATGGTGCATAGCACATAACTTAAAAGTATTTTTCTTAAATGGCTACCTGTTCAATATGCTGATAAAAAAATTAACCATAAAATGAATTTAAAGGTGTTCTGTAATCTTTCCACAAAACATACAAGTGAAATTATCACAAATCCACGTGTGGTTATGAAAACTCAGCTCCTATTTATGTATTTGTTTGGTATTTACATTTAAGTTTGATATTTCCAATTAAAAATCAGAAATAATCACAAGTATAACAAACAGCTTTCCATTCTCTGAATTCTTGCATTACATGAACCACCCATTAGTAGTTTCTATCAATTCTGATAAATGGTTGAATTTCTGGTTTCTCTGAAATGACAGTTTGATTTACTTATTCATAGCAAAGAAAAAGTCCCAGAGACACTTACAGCTATATGACTTTAAATTCAATCTACATTGTAACTAATTTGAATTAACATTCAAGTCTTTCTGCACTTTTCTGACAGTCTCATATTATTGATATTAAAGAAATATAATGATCAATAGGTTAATTTATAATGGATTGAACTGTGGATAAAATTTCTGAATAATTCTGACACTAATTTTATAAAGAAAAAAATTGTATTTTTTTCTGTTTTTAAATTTAAGATAAACTGAACCTTTAGAGGAATTCTTAGCAATGTTCTAAATATTTGCAATGACAACAGAAAATACAATTGTTATCTGCAGTGGATTTTTAAAAAATGTATATAAATGGATTTCAGAGAACTCAGAAATCTGCAGGTTTGCAGCAGCTGTGAATTTCATTGGTATGACAGCTGTTATTGACTTTTAGACCATGTAGTTACAATTCAGGCCATAATCAGGTTTGAAAGCCTGGTGTAAGTGCTGAGGAAGAAGAATATAGCTAACGCCTATTGTGACATAGTTTCCTTTAAAAAGCTTGTCAAAATTGCTGTTAACTCATTTAGGCTGAAATTTTAGTTAATTTAAATAATTAAAAACTTTCCTAACCCCTGTTTTCAAACTTTATGAATATAAAACATTTCCACCTCTGAAGGTATTAGGAATATTTGGAAAAAATATAACTAGCCAGGCAGTTCTCAGGATGGTAAACTATTATTATTTTAGAGTTCTGAGCAACAAAACTCTTGGAATATGTCAAAGATAATTGAGCTTGCTGTCTTTCTCTCTAAAAAAAAAATAATCTAGGAGACATTTTTTGAAAGGTTAACGGCTCTATAAATTTCATGAGATCTGAAAACTCTTCGGAAAAAGACAGCCTTTTCATCGATAAAAACCACTGCCATATTATTCAAAGAATTGTTTTATTTCTACCAGAACCCAAAAAGATATATTTTCTTGTGGTAATATTCTACTTAAAAACTCATATGATCAGGTGAGTATCCTAATATCAGTACAAGAAGATACACACCACCTTTGAAGAAATTACTATACGTATATCTATACTATAATTATGTTGTCTTGAAGAAGATCATATAATAAAGTCCGGAAAATGGTCTCATTCCTATGTCATTGTTTTAATCATAGAATAAATCTTCATACAGTAGTCAGATGTTACAAAAATAGTGTATTACTGCACCAAGAATGTATCTGTATAATCAATACTAAGAACATAAGAAACAATGCACTGCTATTTTGCACTTACTTTCACATTGTGGAATCGCTGCAACCATTGGCTCTGTAAAATTTTTCACCGACTGTTTTCAGAGTGAATGTCATGAAATATTTTAAAGGTGATACTGGAGACTGTTTAACAACTTTACAATTTTATTTTTTTTTCAAACAAAGTATTTCTAGAACTGATTAAATATACTGAATATCTTTTGAGAGGCAGCCAAACCATGTTATTTTTTGTGAATATTTGGGTTTTAAAACATGTTAAAAAAGCAAAGCATAGATAATTGTAACTGAAACTAGTTGCAATTAAGCAATATCTCTTTTCCAATTTCAAACTAAAATGGATTAATAAAAGAGAAAAGGTATATGCTGTTGCTCATTTCGCTGAAGAGTAGACAGAATAAATCCAATGTCATTTGGATTTTAAAAAAAAAAGTATTTGCTTGCTAATATTTGACTTCTGATACATGAAGAAGAGGTTAAGTTTACTGAAAAATAAAAGAACTTGCTTGTAAGCCCATGTACTGAGATTTAAATTTTCAAAGTTCTTATTTCTGTCATACTTAAAAGCTCAACATACAGAGCTCGATAGGCTTAAGCATGTCATTTATTCGCCATTAGTGAGGTACACACAGCTTTTCACAAAAAATGTTGTTGTTTACTATGCACTTTTAGAGAATCATCTTTCATTTTAGAAATTCAGTAGTAATTTCACACTGTGAGAAATAATTGACAGTCTTCTGAAAACCTCAGTAGCTATACAAAGTAAAATACCAGAACATCACAACAGGGCTCTCCAGACTAAAGCAGAATGTACCACCAAATGCATTTTGCACCTGCATCATGAAAAATTGCATCTGTTTCCATACATCATAATTTTTCATGACCACACAACTTGTGCAAGGAGTATTGGAGGATAAGAACATTGTCAATATTACATACTACTTTTAAGAATTTCTGCTCTTCATCTTTTTTTTCCCTAATCTCCATTCTCAGCCAAGACTATGACAATTACTAAATCCGCTTTGGAATAATGTTTTTAAAACTTTAATTAAAGAGTCCAGTGCTATCTATCCTGATACAATGACTTTTCAATAACCAGAGTTTGAATTTCTGGATAACATAGAAATATTAGAAGGAGAAAAATTGTCTAACTTTGGCTTTAGCCAAGTACTTCATTTTATAACTGAGAAGAGCAATATTCTGCAGTCAGTCACAAAAAGACTTGTTTTTCAAAAACATTTTTCAAATAGCTTTTCTGAGAACTGAAATCTTCAGCCTTAACCTGCCACATGGAATTATTTTTAGCTCAAAACTAGCACTCAAGTTTTGCCAAGTGCCTAAGAAATTCTTAAAACTCACTGCAGATGGATAAGACTCACATTTTCTTTACTAATGACAAACCAATGACTCAGACATAACAGCAACTATTCAGACTGCTGAACCCTTTCTCTCAGCTTTGCTTAACTGTTATTGTCCTGGTTTTGGCTGATACAGACTTAATTTTCTGTCTAGTAGTGGGTACAGTGCTATGTTCCGGATTAAGTATGAGAATAACTTGATATCTTGATGTTTTAGTTGTTGTTAGGTAGTTGTAGTGTCTATATCAAGTAGACTCCCCAGCTTCCTATGCCCTGCCAGGTGGACAAGTACCTGGGAGAGCACAGTAGGGACAGCAAATCCAGATTGGCCAGAGAGATACTTCATACCCTGTAATGTCATGTTCCACACGAATTGGGGAAGTGAGCCAGGATCACTGCTCAGAAACAGACTGGGTATCAGGGTTGTTTTTTTTTTATTTTGCGTTCACATATGGTAAGCAATTGTATTGTGCATCACTTGATTTTATTACTATTGTTATTGTTAGTATTATTGATGTCTTCCTTTGTTATCCTATTAAACAATCACTATTTCAATCCATGAGAGTTTTTTTCCTATTCTTCTCTTCATCTTGATCTCCATCACCACAAAAAGTGGTGAGTGACTGGCTACATGGTGTTTAGCTACCAGTTGGGGCCAAACCACGATGGATACTGAGAAGGACATTACAAAGCTAACGGTTGCAGTAATTCTAAGGCCTGAAGGTCAGGAGAGCGCAAAATAGTGGTTTAATTTCTTTTGTCTTATGTTTTGCCTTCATATTGATTATGCAGATACCTTCTTCAGCACTATGGGCTTAAACACTTGTAGGGGTGAAGAAGCGTTGTTTTTACTTCCAGAAATCACAATTTTCCAGGTTGTGTTCACCTAGTACTCTACTGTTCAACAGAGGCCATGCCAAGCTTCACATGCCTGTTATCTCACTTGCCACTGTAGTCTTTGTGAAAGTCCTTGTCTTGTTCCTTTTCTTGTGCACTTCCTTCAACTGGCACTCCACCAGATCATACCTGCCTGAGGATGAGACACCCTCAGTACACTGACCTTCAACAATACCAAGCTCTCTCTGCAGCCTAAGACCTATATTGTGGGATCCATCCTCAGGAGTTACATCTGGACAGAGAATGCTGCAATACCACAAGAGGTGATTGTAACAGCTGAGAGTTCATCCTGTATTGTGTTATTGTGATTTGTGGCTAATACTCTCTGAAAAAAACAGCACTTTTGAGTTTCCATTATGCCATTTGAAAATTACCATGGGCTTTGCTTCTGCTCTATTCAGAAAGGTTCTCATATTCTCATATTTCCAAGGTGCCAGATAAAACCTGTAGTCAAATAAAAGTCTGCTACCCACCTTAAAGGAAATCAGGACCCAGAGAGAACTTCCCACTCAACCTGTAGTCTGCTGTACCCCGCTTCCTCTTATGTTGTAACATGTTTGGATTTTTTTCCTACTTCATAAATACACCCCTCTAGCTTTTGCAGACCTTGTGGAGGAAAACTAAAATGTTAATATTCAGTTTTTGCTTCAGCACCAAATACAGCATTTAAAAAACTTTCTATGTCGGTAAATACTGTATAGAAAATGTAGAACAACATGCATAATTAGTCATATTCAGGATAAAGTACTGTGTGCTTTTATTGGTTGAAATTTATATTACAGATAAGGAAGAAATTCTTCCCTGTGAGGGTGGTGAGGCCATGGCACAGGTTGCCCAAAGAAGCTGTGGCTGTCCCCTATCGTGCAATGTTCAAGGCAAGGTTGGATGGGGCTTTTGGGCAACTTCGCCTAGTGAAGGTGTCTCTGCCTATGGCAGGGGTTTGGAACTAGATCATCTTTGAGGTCCCTTCCAACCCAAACCATTCTGTGATTCTTTGATTCTACGAAAAAATGGGCTGCTGATATGAGCAGAGTAAAATATTGTTGAAAATTAAATGAACAATCGGTGTTACAAACTACCAGGAAGAATATATTCTGGATACAGCTGCTCAGACTGCTGGAGAGCTACAAAATATTTTAAGTGTATTTTGAAGATTTGAACCGTAACATTAAAAACTGAGATTCTCTGCACTGTTGCAGCTGCAAAAATGTGCTACCTTGTACTAAAGGATTAGATTTGATCCCAGCACATTCTATAACAAAAACCCCCAAAGACGTATTTCCTGGAGCACTGTCTTCTTGGTACAGCTAGGAATGTAGCTCCATGCTTTTGTTATGAAAACAGTATTAAAAAAAAAGAAGAAAGAAATGGAGGAAAAACCACATTGAATGGAATGAAATTAAACATCACATTTTAACAGCTAAATGCAGACAAGGTTAAAATGCCTCACTCTATCTAAGTATCAGCTGAGATTACATAAGTAGCCTAAATTATTTTCTAGATCCACATTAAATTCTCTTTTTTTTCTTTTTTTCTTTGTGTGGTTCTTAGAATGGTTCATTATAATTACTATTCATACTGAAATCTCATTGCTGGAGAATTATTTTTTTCAAATTTAAGAATAAACAACTACAAATATAGTATTAATTAAAATGTTAACATAAGTATTAACGTGATAACTCATCAATTGTCACTGTATTTGCATGCTTGCTTTTCAATGCATGAATAATAAGTTACATTAACTACAAAGTACATTAAGTAGTGCTAGGAATACATGCTAACCTGCACATTCAGTGCTACTCATTAGACCTAGGATTGAAGACATTTTTCTATTGATTGCCCAGAAAAGAGAATTCTAGTGAATAATAATCTTTTTTCTTATGGAGTACATTCTGTCATATAAAGCGCCTGAATGATGTAATATGAAAAGATCACTGAATTTACTGATTAACAGTATGGTAGCTAGCAATATGCCACCTCCTCCTGAAGTTTCTGTAAACGGGATACGGACAGGAATAGCTCCTTGATTAAAACTAAAGCTATCAGTAATAATAATAAAGAAATGGCATTGCCGCATAGTTTCAGTTATTTATAAGTGTAATACTACTTACAGATTTCTCTCTCTGGTCCTTATATATGATGAAAGTGAGTGCTCCACCTAGCCAGTGAAATTTTATTCCTTAAGTAACTTACTGGATATGTTTTGGGGTTGTTTGGGGTTTGTTTTTTTTTTTTTTTGAGGGTGTCTGTGTTTGTTAAAAAGTGCCTTTTCTTTTTTCTCTTCTGTTTCTTTCTTTTCTCTTAATTTTCACATTTTGTTCCTCATGCCTATTTTGATGGACTGACTGGATTTCTGCTTTCTAAGTTAGTCTGCCTTAACTTTCTTGTTTTTAACATGAGTCTTTCAAGTGACCTTTCAGCACCTTTTAGAGTACATTGCAATCAGGCTGCTTTGAATAACCTTTCTACACATAATTTGACTTTTTTTTTTCTAATTTCAAGTTGTTTTGGAGCCAAAATTGGCTGTCTTCAAGCTGCAAACACCCTGCCTTGTCCTCTCAGGCCATTTTCACTAATTCAGGCAGTGCAGCAATAGCAATCCAAATATTGCAGGTCATCTGTTCTTTGCCAGGAAACTCTCTTTTATGGCTTGTTATTTTTGATTCATCTACTCTGAAGACATATTAGAATAATCAATTCTATCACTTGCCTGGAACTGAATACATCCTAGAAGCAGGTTCAAAAAATATTATTTTTTAAAAAAAATCTTTGTATTTACCAATCGTTACAAATTTAAATACTTAAAATTATTTCAATATCCTTTATACTAGCGGAATATATAACATTAAATTCCAAAGTTATAGCAAAACAATAATTATAGAAATAGATACAGACAAAATGCACACAAGGAAAAGAACTAAATGAGTGTTAGGCTATGTCTATGCATGTTTTGGGATAGTTTATGCATAACAAAGGGGATTTGTCTGCTGAGTATTAGAAGCTACCTTATTAATTTCCCTGTGGCTTTTGGGTTGGGGTTGGTAGGCTTTGTTTTCTTAATTCTACAAACCTTTGCTTTCAGATTCAATAATTGTGTGTTGGTTTTTTTTTCTCTCTCTCCTAGGCAAACCTAATGAGGACTGGGGACTCATGTTTCAATGTAAAATAATAACCCAAACAAAACAGATTAAACCTTACAGTAAAGATATGACTAAGAATTGTAAGGTCAAGTTTCATTTGACACTTTCTTAAAATTATTTTTCACTATAAAACTAATCAAATAGTTTAAAGAAAACAAAGTAACAAGAGACTTGAAGTTTCTAATGCCTGTTTTATACTAAGGGAATGAACTCTTACTCTTCTCAATCTATTCAACACACTGAACAAGCAGATACAAAAACTGAAAACCAAAACAAACAAGAACTGTCTCAGAGGTTAACTTTAAATTTCACTCAAATTTTAAACTCAACCAGGTTTTAAGTGAAGTTATCAGAATGGCTCTTAGATGGACTTGCTCTATTTAGATGTAAAGAAGTGCAATTTTTAAATTATTTTTTGTGTGCAAAACACAACAGGCTATCACCAAGATTCATTACAAGTAATATCGTTGACCACAGCCTTTTAATGAGAGAGTACATTTCTGGAAAATGCTCAAACAAAAGCCTTCAAGTTGTGGAACATGGATTTTGCCAATTTTTTTAATATTTTTTTTTTTATGTACACATGTTCAATTAGCATGAAATGTTAAAGAATTTCTGTACTGTTTTTATCATTCAAAGACAATAGACAATATTTCACTGCCTAAGTAAAGCAGATTTAATTGCTAAACAAGATTTCAAGGAACTGAACTTCATTTTAATCACAAACAAGCTGCAAGGCAATTTTCAATTACAGCAAGCTTTTTATTTTTATCCAGCTGTGTATCCCTGCTGATTCCTGAAATTACATGTAAATTGTCCCAGATTTTGAAGTGCTACACCTACTGAGGTTTTTCTTTTGTCAGCTGATGAAGTATCTGTGATTAGAAACTTACTAAATTGGCATTTTTAAGATTCATTACTCCACCCTGTATATTTTTGGATTGGGTGATTGAATATGAAGAAGGTTTTGTTGTCCCAAGGGACATTATTCTTCCTAATTAGGCTGTTGGTATTGCAAACTGCTCACCTATCCTTCAACAACTTCAAAAGGTAATACAGAACCTAAGCTTTAGAGTCTATAGGGTATTGAGGAATCAGGTCAATAACTCTTGTTTTAAAAAAAAAGTTTCAGATAAATTCACCCTGGAACAGTTTTCATAATGATACTGCCTTTAAATTTTCACCATTATTTTATTAATTTCTCACACCTTGAATTTAGGAATACGCACCTGTCCATTATACTTAACTCAATGATTCATATTTATGAGAAGAATCTCTACTTGAGCTCACACGGTTGCCTTTTAGCTGACTACCATTGTGCATGTTATTAACAGAAAAACAGAAGGTCCATTTCTATTCACAGTTAATCCATACATATATTCAAATGCAAATAAAACATTTTCAAATCACAGCACTACTAAATATATTTTGACAGAATAAGAGTTCTGTGCAGTCATGTATTTATGGGTATGAAACCAGGCTGTAGATAGCATGTGTTCAACAGTTCAGCCCCTCTGAAACAAACCGCATAGCAGTCTTGGACACTGCCAGTCTGCGTTCATGGTAACAATAAATGAAAACATTGTTCTCAGGATTTGGTAAATTAGGTAAAAAGATTGTCAGAGTAAGGAATTAGAGGTAGTTCTGTTAGAATTTTAAGGTATAACAGGATAGGGAAATTTGAATTGCTGACTTGGAAAAATCACACCAAAGGCTTAAATTCATTCTTCAGCCTCAGCACACTGAGGTGCTACTGAGAAAATTATTTGTAGTTACAAGACATGCTCATTTACTCGATCTCTCGAGGTCCCTTCAAACCCCTACAATTCTGTGGTTCACATGTAGGCAAACAATGACCAATTCAACCCGTGACCTCTCACCAGATATCAAAATGAGTCAGTCATGTGTGACTGCCTCTACACTGACAGCTGTGAGATATTACTAATGGTACCTATCAGTTTAAGCCTCAATTAAATTAGCAAGTAAATGCATAATATTAGGGTTTTTACTACTAATATTAAGTTATAATGAAGTAAAGATATAAATCTGAACTGTTATACTTATTTTTTGTATTAACTTTGCTAGTAATTTGAAGACTTTAAACTTCTACAAAACCAGTCACATGTTTCTTTTATTATATTATTGCTCTACATTTTAACAGGATGTTACAAAGATTTGGTTACATTAGTTATCTTTATTTATGAACTGTATTCATCGAAATAAAGGTTTTCCATTAGTATGAGAAAAAGATCATCACTTTATAGATCTTACTATCAGATGCTCTTTTAAAACAAGAGGAAAGTATTTAACCCTTGATGACCAAATATTATGACAGTAATTTTCAGGTTTCTTTTTGGATAGCTGTGCTATGAGCTCAATGGATATGCTATGTTGTGAATTGCTCAATGAGCCATGTCCTGAATGGGTGTAAAACAGCTTGCAAACTATTTGCTCCAACTGCTGCAGCAATTCAAAGGTAACAAAATTGAAAAAAAAAATCTATTTGGTAAAGTGAACTGCCACAGGCCTTGCAGGAGCCATAACCCTCCAACCGATATACAAGAAGTTGCCGTGAGTCCTCAAGGACATCATGCCCTTGACTGAGATTTCTCTGGATAAACAAGGCCATAAAACTCAGAAGGATGCACAAGATCAAAGAGCCCAGCCATCCGAAGATCAGAAGCAATGATAATTGTTAACTAAGAGATAATGATGGAATGTAACCAATCATATTAGTCCATGTATATCTCGTAGACATTGTATCCAATCCCTGATTTTTAAAGCATAAGTACTTCCTTGAAGAATTGTATAAAAAGAGCAACTTTAGGAGAATAAAGTAGACGCTTTTGCTCTCTATGAGAGTGTGTGTCTCATTCGCCTTCTCCGAGAGGCTTTTGCTCCCCATGAGAGTGTATCTTACACTTTTTCCTCAACTGCGACACAACCGCGACAGTGAACAAAAATATAAAAAAATATCACCTTAAAAGTAAAGCTTGACTCAATTTACAATAACATTTGGTAACCATTTTGCCCTGTGATTTTTATCATTATATCTTTTTCTGTCAATAGCCATCCACTGCTGCATTTGAACATGCCACATTTTTTTTAAATCCCCTCCAAATGTAATTAAGAAAAGGTTGCATTTTATCCTCCAGCTTATGATCCAAAATACATTTTGCCACAACAAACCAGAACTCTTGACTACTTTGTAATAAACTGCATTGAAGTTTTAGCCTAAGGAGCAAGAACATAATGAAGATGAATTTATTCGCTTTTTGCTTACAGAATACCTTCTTCTACCTCTCTTTTTTTCTTCTTGACTGTATCAAGGCAAAGTTGTTGCTCAAAGTATATTGCAAGTGATAATTGCAAAGGCTTTTACAAAAACGCTCTTAATGTTATGTTTAAATACAACATAATCATAACTGATTTCCCTTTTTCCATTTTCCTTTCCAAAGTTAGCTATGTGTGATATACATTTTCCACTTGTGCATTACTTTGCGTTTTCTTTATATTTGTCAACTGTCACTTCCTTTCAAGCTAGCATAAAAAGAGAGGAATTTAGGCTGGCTAGCAGGCTACTAGTTAACATTACATTTGACAGTAAAAGAATGTAAATTTAAAAATTTGAATTCAGTTCTAAAATGTGATTCACATCCAACTTCAGCACAGAATGACAAAGCATTAGAATACCATATTGTTTTTATGGTTGTTCACTGGAAAAATTCATAAATGGAAGGTTAGAGCAAAATCTGTGAGAATTCTTATAGAATAATATTATAGACAGATCAATAAATACATATATACAACTTATATATAGAATAATATATATAAAAATTTGGATTATTTGGAATTTTTTTCTTTTTCCTAAAGGACTAAATGCCTGTTTGGTTAATTCAACCCATTCCCATCAATCATTCCCTATATATCTCCATATAATAAGAGATTTTGTGACTAAAGTCTGAGACTAATCTGACCAATATACTCTTTTATCCTGTTTCTCACTAATGTTTAACAAGTGTCTTGTTTTATCTCAGAAATTCTTGTATGATTCTCCTAAACTACCTGTATCACTGTGAAAACTTTTCTTGAAAAGTTACTTTCTTCAAACTTACTTTTTTTGATAAACAGCAATTGATATAAAAAACTGCACCTAAGTTTTTAACAGACCTTTAATTAGAATGACATGACTTGTTTTATTTTTCACCACTTCTGAATACTGATATAGTATTTATTTTAACTCTGAGATTATTGTCATTAGTGGTTTTCACAGACTGGAGCAGAAAGACAGATGATTAGATGACAACTACATACTGAAGGTTTAAAACGGCAATGCTTGCAGAAACTAGGTTTGCTGAAAGACTTCCATAAAATGTGAACAGTACGACATAGAGTGTAAGCAGAAGTAGTTTATGCCAAGATTATGAATTATTGGCTGATATTTTCCTGGGTTATAAAACACTGATGAAAATTATGATATTTTTCTATGTTACCAATAACTTTTTTCTTAGTATAGCTGTTGAAAAAATACTACCAAGTAGTAAAATTATGCTAAACATCACTGAACATTTAAAAAGCAACTCAGAAAACTGGTACAATCTGTGAATACATAGGTTTTTCGTTGACTTCATTACATTGATATTCAGACAGTAATTATGCAGATCTCCCTAGGTATGCAGTAACACATTTTTTTTGCTCTTATCTGAATGGGAAAACACTTCTGAAGTTCTGTATTTCTCTATCCATATTTTTCAGTTGAGAAAATAACCACAACGGAAGTCAGACGTGATTAAAATGATAGAGATCACTTTGTATATATTCTCAATGATCATACCCCATAAATACTGAATAATCGATAGAACACTTTATGACATGCAGAGCTCTCTCGCATGTTAAAGTCTGTCAAGAAAGAAGATGGTGTATCTAACTGTCAAATGCACAAAAGGTCCTGCTGGAGAGTAGTGTAGGTGAAAGGGACCTGGGGTCCTGGTGGACAGCAAGATGACCATGAGCCAGCAATGTGCCCTGGTGGCCAAGAAGAACAATGGCATCTGGGGTTGTATTACAAGTGGGGTGGCTAGTACATCAGGAGAGGCCCTCCTCACCCTCTACTCTGCCCTGGTGAGACCTCACCTGGAGTATTGTGTCCAGTTCTGAGCCCCTCAGTTCAGGAAGGTCATAGAACTCCTCGAAAGAGTGCAGGTCAGGGCCATCAAGATGATTAAGGGAGCGGAACACCTTCCTTATGAGGAAAGGCTGAAGGAGATAGGTCCCTTCCGCTTGGAGAAGAGAAGACCGAGGGGTGATCTCAGTGTTTATAAATATGTAAACGGTGAATGTCAGGAGGACAGAGCCAGGCTCTTCAGTGTTGGCCAGTGATAGGACAAGGGGCAATGGGTCCAAGCTGGAGCATAGGAAGTTCCTTGTGAATGTAAGGATAAACTTTTTCACTGTGAGAGACATGGAGGACTGGAACATGCTGGTCAGAGTGGTTGTAGTGTCTCCTTCTCTGGAGACATTTAAGACCAACCTGGACACGTTCTTCTGTGGTTTCTAGGTGATCCTGCTAAGGCAGGGGTGGGGGGTTGGACTAGATGATCTTTCAAGGTCCCTTCTGACACCTAACATTCTGTGATTCTGTCACTCTGTTACAGCTATTTCAACCAGAGCTATTCCCAAAGCTCATCACAACTGCCTGAATACATGAGACGCAAGCTAGTTCCTTGCAAGAGAGGTGGGGGTGTGGGCAAACACCTTCTAGGCAAACATGAAAGAAAGAAGTTTAGACATGAAGTCTGAAAGTACAGTAAGTGGTTTAACAACGACTTTAAACAGCAAGATTCAGAGTGCTTAGGTGTTTTTAAAAACATAAAGTTTCTTAGTGCAAGTGACCCTGCTGGAGAGAGTACAGCTTTAAGCAAGGACTGCTTGTTCTAGCTTTTTATTCAGTGGTGTAATCTGACAAAATGTAAGACCACACAAGAGCCTTCAAGCAACTAAGATCTCAGTCACAGTTGTCTTTCCGTACCTATAAGACTGTAAGGTTATTTCTATATGACTGTAAGGGTAGTAGTTTGTGTTTCCCATTACATTTCATCCAAAATTTTTAGTACTTCTATAAGAAAAGGTTGAGCCCATAATTAAGTTTTTTTACAGAAGTGCAGAGACTTGAATTAAAGGGATTGTAACTGATGATTGTACTGATTTAGAAAAGTAGAATGTTGCTAATGCAGTGTTGTATATGTGAGCGTAAAGGTAGACAAGGATATCTGTTTATTTTCAACCATGTAAGAGATTCTCACTGGGACAGAAAGAATGATTTAGGTAGAAATAAAAATTCTAAATTACTATGATCCAAAATTGGAAAAGGGCTATGCTGAAATAAATCTTTGCCAGATTTATAGTCATAAATATAGATGTGTGACTCTATTAACACATGGGAAGTGGTAACATCTCCCCTTTGCCTGCACTGAACTTTCTTTATTGTCAGTGAGACAAAAAAAAAAAAAAAAAAAAAGCTCTTAGGAATCTAAAGGGCAATGTTCTGAAGTGGGAAATGCTATCCTTTGCTTCTTATCCTGAAATGGCAAACCTGTGGCCTGGCCTTTTGTTTGCTTAAGAAGTTCTTTTCCTGCTTTGTCACAATGGATTAAATGACTTTGTGCCACAAAGCTTGTCCCTTGCACTCAACTCAACACATCTACAAAGAGTTCAATTTTTTTGCATCGAACTCTTTGCCTAGTAAATCCTGTACTGATTTAGCCCTATTCCAAACTTCTCTACTTTTAGCATTATGAAATCTTTCTCTTAGCAGATTTTATATTATATTTTACCAGTATAACAGTCACCAGGTGAGGGTCATAGCTTTTGGAAATAACATCATCAAATCAGTGAAAGTGATGGAAGATCTGGCAATAGTTTTCCAGTTTTTACACACTGTGGCTGCTACATGAATACAAAGTCAGTAACATCTCTGCTTAATACTTCCTGGACCAAAATAAGACTGTGGTGGTAGATGCAAGACTCTGTGAGCCATATTTACAGTATAAAGATGGCATAAAATCCATCTGTAGGAAAAGTTCAGTCCGTTATCTGCAACTTAACTAATTTCTCAGCAGCTTATTTGCATCAACAAATAGAACAAACAAATTAGATCCGTCTCAAATAAATGTTTTTTTGAAACTTGCAAAAAAGAATATTTTCTGTCTAAGGCCTGGGAGTTAAATACACACAAATACACGTGAATATAAATTGTGAATTACAATACAGAATAAACCATATTAAACTCCCCATTGTTTAACACAAGTTTAAAAAAATAAATTACTAAAAGAAATTCATTATATAAGTTTGGAGACAAAGTGTTTAGATACTTTGATTAGTTGATTAAAAGCTGGTTTTGTTCAACGTGGTCTGTCATAAATGTAAAAAAAATTATAATTCAATAGTTTTGATTAGCAATGCTCAACAGCAATGCAACCTAAATAACATCAGAAATAACTGTTTATAACTGTTGGCTTATTAGAAACAGCAGAAAAACAGGATAAGGGGAATGCATACTCAATATGTTACCCTAGAGTCAAAAAATAAACAAAAGCCTAGCACAAATAACAGCAATGTACTGTTTTCCAAAAGGAAAATGAAGGAGCATGAGAGGTCTCTTCCACTGCTAAGGCACTTTGCTAAATGCCCTCTGGAAAGACATTTTCTTCTGAAGCGTATTAGGTCAAAAATGGATGTGGAAGAAAACGGAATAGATTTCAAAGTGCTTCTGATATTTATTTGCTTATTTATTTATTTACTTATTTATTTATATCCTGGTTTTAAGCTGGTGAAAGTGTGTGGCTGTATGTTGCTTGCCTGAGGCTTGATGATCTGACAGGACAGTCTGCTGGGCTGCCTGGTGTTTACCAAGCTACTGGGACACATAAACTATTAAAAGCCTTGATAAAAAAAATACATGTGGTTTAAATTCCAAAGTCCCCGTCTCAGTTAACAGCTTTTATATAAGTGTGCATGCATAGATTAAAACAATTAAAATTGAGATAAACCATCTAACTATGCTACCCACTGTTTCCTAATGTATTATCAGTTGACTCAGTCTTTTCCCATGCTTGAGATTTTTATTAAGCAATTAACTCATTTTATGAAGCTACACACAGGCTTCAGATCAGATTTTACTTGCTGGCTTTGGTTATTGCCTTTTCATACTTCACTACTTGTTTCCCTGTTAGTCTTGAAAATGTGGCCCTTTGTGGCCATTTTTTATCTGAGGAATTCCTTGCTTCGTAATGATTAGACACATCCTTAGTACAGAAGATCAAAACAAGGATATCTGCAAATTCCCTGTGATATTCAGAGGGGATTTACTCTCAAATTGGACTCTTTGCACACATGTCCAAATTTAATCTGTCTGTAAAAGTGATAGCACAAGTGCATGAAAGAAATCATAATTGTTTCTGATCAGTTCAGAATATATCCAAGTGTATGACCATTGAACTTAATGATGGTATGAAAATGAATGATAAAGGCTGTATAAAGGGTTTAGACCAATATTGCTAACTTACTTGCACTTGAAATTTATATCCAGTTTGACTGCTAGAAACAACTGTTCATTCACACCCACCTAATAAATATGAAAGATCTCTTCCCTTCCCCATCCTTCCAACAAAATCCCAAAGCCATGAACTTAAATACTGTATCTTGAAATGCAAAATTAATTAAACATTAACAAATTCACTGTTTTCACATGATAACAAAAAGCTACAAAAAAGTAAAGATAGAAGTTTATTTTATACTGATGACTTTTTTCGCAAATTACCACAATTTGATCCCCGGAAAATCAAAAAAATAATGGAAGAGTGACTATTACAGTTAATTTAACATTGTAGATATCCCACAATGCCTGATGAAGATTTTGAGACTGGGTTACAATTGTTCTTTCAGTGTTACACACTAAAGTTAACAGCACTTATTTAAACATTCAGTTTCTCTCTTCGCTGTTTTTGGTATGTCAGACATCTTAAAGAAATAATAGATATGCTCATATGTAATATTGGTCTGATTAAATACTTGTTTAAAAGGCACCTTGTTTTCTTCGTGGCTATGAGTTTTAGATATCTATTTCAGATAGCTACTACCATAGTAGTGTTATAAGATCTAAAATGGAATTTTAGATAATAATGTGATACCCTTAAATGTACACTAAATGTTTTTTTTTTCTTTTTCTAAAAACCCCATAAAATAAGACTAGTACCAGAGACAGAAATGCTACTGCAGTAATTATTCACAGTTTTTCAGTAGGTGAAGTTAAATTGGTGTAAATTGGTGGATTGGCAAAGTTTTGGAATTTTCGCAATTCTGCAAGGAAACAATTTTTTTTTTTTAATTCTCAAGGGATTGGGCATGAAATAAAATGTGATACCTCATGCAAACACAATAGAAGGAGGGACACTGACTGAAGCGTTGCTGACAGTGGTAGCCTGAGACTGAAAAAGAAAAGTTTTACATATGGTGAGAAACTACTGAAAAATTGTATTAAAGCCTGATACACATCCCTTGCATTCTTTGCTTTCCATTTCCTCACAAAGGAAAAGATTGTCTTGGTTTCAGCAGGAGCTAGTTTTCTTCCTAGCAGCTGTTATAGTGCTAGTTCAGTACTTAGAAAGAGAATAATGTTGATAACAGTGATATTTTTAGTTTTTTGCATCTCATACTAGTGTGCCAAGAAGAATGTGAGTGATACCCAAGACGCTAGGAAGGGACACAGCCAGGGCAGCTGATCCCAGCTGACTAAAGGGATATTCCACACCACATACCATCATACTCCATATGTAACTGGGGAGTTGACCACAAGCCAGCTGGGTAACCAGCTGAGCATTGGCTTTGGGTAGTGAGAAATCACTTACTTTCTACATTGCTTTCTACATTCTTTTATCTTTACTATTATTGTTTGTTTTATAATTATCTTTCTTAAACTATGTTTTTCTCAACCTACAAGTTTTACTTTTAAAAAAAAAAATCCTTCCCCCATTCCCCTGGGAACAGGGAGTGAACAAATGGCTGTGTTGTTATTTTAGCTGCTGTCTAGGTTAAACGACTATGGAGATCCATTACGTTAAATCTCAAAAATGAATGCATGACTGCAAATATATTTGTGACACAGCAACAAACTTCAGTATATGTAATTACGTGGTGTAAGACTAACAGCTGTCAGCTGTTATCTGCTCCTGACAAATGATGTCATCCATTACACATATCAAAATAATGCTGATGTACAAGAGAATCCAAAGTGCGCTTTTTGCCTTATGCATGCATCAGTATAGCATGTGCCAAAAGTTGAACCAGCAGGGAAGACAACCTGTCTGTCTGAACAGAGAGATTTGGATGGAATTCAGGAAAAAAGTAGAGTTTATGATTTCTGAAAAAAGGGGCAGGGTACCCAGGAGTACCACCTGGGGAACAGAAACATGAATAAAGTGAAGTCTCCAAAGAAGGGAGCGGCGGGGAGTGGTGTTTTAAGAGCTGTTTGTACTTCTCATTATCCAACTCTGGTTTCTCTCTGTGTGTAGTGTAATAAACTAGAGTTTTCTTGCCTTTCGTGTTGAGTCTGTTTTGCCCGTGATTCTGATTGCGGAATAATCTCTCCCTGTCCTTATCTCGACTCCAAAGCCTCTCAACATGCATTTTCTCCCTTGCCCAGCTAAGAGGAGAATGAAAAGAGTGACTTTGGTGGGAGCCTGGCCTCCAGCCAGGGTCAAAGCACCACACATCTATTACAGATAGTTTATGAATTTCTAGAGAAATCTTAATTCCATGATGGGTTCATAAGAGGATTTATGGTGACCATCAGACGTTGTGAAAATTGATACTTGTTACCCTTGCATATTACAAATGTAGTAAGTTAAGAGTATCTTTCCTTCTTATACTATAGCTGCTTAAACAAATTAACCCATAGATTCATAGATTTGTAGGGGTTGGAAGAGACCTCTGGAGATCATCTAGTCCAAACCTACTGCTAGAGCAGGATTAAAGGACTAGATACTGAGATACCTCTATCAGCTCACTGACTCCTCTAAAGAGCTTTAAAAGATCTGTGAGGCACAATATACTTATCTTTGACTTGCTTAACTGTTGCTTTTTATTTTTTATCATTGTTGGCACTTGTTTCTGCTGTGGAGGCAGATTCAGATAACATACTACACACAACTCATTCAGGAGTTTCATGTCTGAATTTTAGCAGCTTATTATTTCTTATTATATCATACTATTGTAAAGCTGTCACTTCTTCAGACTGATTTTTTATGAAGGTTTTGATGAAGGAATCTTCCTTAGGTTCTCCACAGTACACATCAATACAAAGAATAAAATTAATTCTTCTGCTATTGTCTTGTCTCTTTTCAGTACTGCTGTGACATGCAAAGACTGCAATTATCTTTCCATTGCTAATTCTCTGCAAGACTTGTTTAATGATGTTTTTAAAATACTTATTATTAATTTCTATTTGTCATTATATTATATTAATACCGTTAAGATGTTGTTCCTCAAAATTTTAATCTTCCTGTTTATTATGGATATGTATATAATTATTGGGTCAAATTAAAAATAAATACACAGATTTTTACTGTGTTTATCTTCTCTATATTGGTAGACTGATGTTAAGAAGGAATATATCATGCACACTATAGAGGAGACTTTACAGGCTACCATACCACAGACACTCAAAATCACTAGGCATTAACCGGGATTTTGTTTGTTCTTTAACATGCAACACACTATCATGAAAAGTAAGTTTCCTTTCATGCAAAAATACTTCTGCTATGCTAGGCCAATACAAACACTAAGAGAAATTAAGAGGTTGAGATAAAATCAGTGACTCTAGTCACACATGTTTAAAAGGAAAGTATAGTTTAAGCCCCCGTTAACGCTTCCTTTAATAAAAAAATAAGCTATGAAGCAAAATAAAGTGCATCTTATTGATAGAGGTGCTTTTGTACTGATAATTACAGACCCTTCCAAACTTGGACAAATTTTAGTTGCTTGTTTATTACAGATTTCAGCGTTCTTCGTAAGGCAAAAGTACATAGGAGACAATCTTCAATGTTAATGGCTACAGCTCTATAAAAGTTAATGGAGCAAATGTTAAGGCTGTATTTCTTAAATTCCAGAATGGCTGCATAATTAAGGAAGGAGTTTAAAACAAAAGATTATGTTTAAACATATAAGCAAGTCTCTGACAAAGATAAATTATTACTATTAATCTGAAGTGTTTAATTGCCCGAGCTAAGTCTTCCTTATGAATGGACTACCATTAGTATATAAATTCCTTATATTAGGTAGCATAATTACTCAGTTACAACTGGGTTTCTCCTCTTATTAGCTAGAGATTTTCTGATTAAAAATATTATAGTAGAGCAGTATAAATGTTTTCTACTAAAGATGTTGAAGAAAGAATCAAATATATTAAAAATTTATATGATCAAAAAGTAATGACCTGTTTCCTGATACACATTTTTCACCAAATAATAAACAATTTGTGATTGCAGAAGAAAAATAATGGGCTTACAAGTTAGAATTCCTGTAAGTTCTTCCATTACATTTTTTGTTTTCTACCTAACTGTGTGTGAAAAATCAGAGGTCACCCTGAAACAATTCTTTCAAGGCCAGCTTACTGAACTATGAATCATTAATGTATATATATTTTTGTTGTTGTTGTTGTTGTTAAAAACAATCAATTTGAAGTGCTTGCCTGAACTGCAGGTTCAGAATGATGAAACCAAAAATATAAAACATCATTTTTAAAGGCAAACAATGTTTGTTGCCAAGATTTAACTAAAGTAAATCTTATCACACAGTATTTGTATGCCATTACTTGAAATGCATTACCAACAACGAAGAGATCCAGTGTTAATGAAGGCATTAATCTGTACAAATACTTAGGAAACATGCTGCTGACGGGTTGTATAACTAATGAAAAGATATAAGAGGAAAAATGGGAGACAAAGTTTTGGAAAAGACAAAAATGTACAAAGCAGTGTATGTGTCTGGACAAGTAAACAAAAAAAGAAAATCGAGTGGGTGAAGGCAGAGGAACGAAAGACAACATAGAAAAATGAACTGCATGACACTGAAAAATAGACATATTGATTTAAGTAATTGGCAGTTTGATTATACTTCTCTTAGTGAATCAGGAATGTTGATATTTAAACATAGAAAATTTTCCACATTTAAGTATTTTGCTGTATATCCACACATGTATGTTCTATAAATGAATACACATATATACATACACCTAGTTCCACAGGTACTTGCATATAACAAAATTGCCCTGGAAAATTAGTGGGCTGAAAGTCATACTGGTTTTAACAAGAAAACCATTAAACGTCTTCAAAGTAGCACATACAGGGCTATTTTCTGGTTTTGGGTTTTTTTTTGTTTTTTTTTTTTTTCTGTGGAAAAGTGTTGAAAGCACAATGATGTTATTGCTAAGTAGTGCATAGATGGAGTCAAGGCCTTGCCAGCGGGGAGGCTGAGGATGCACAAGGAGCCAGGAGGGAATATGGCCAGGACAGCTCATCCCAACTGACTAAAGGGATATTCCATAAGATATCTTGTCATGCTCAGCCTGGGGTAAGAATGGAGTGCAGGGACTTCTGGAGTTACAGCATCTATCTTTACAAGTAACTTTCAGGAATAATGAAGCCTTTCTTTCCTGGTGTCATGGTTCAGCCCCAGACAGTGGCTGAGCACCACAAGCTGCTCTCTAACCCTCTAAGGATGGGAAAACAGACCAAGCCCCTGTGGGTTGGGATAATGACAGTTTACTGACAAGCACTGGGAGAGAAGAACAACAGAGCCCATAGCAGAACTCACACAGTGATAACACTGAGTACTTTACCAGTCCGAAGAGATGGTAACACCAGGCACAGCAGAAATACAAGGACCAATCTCCACCTCTGCCCAACCAGCCCCTTTTACAGGAGATTGATGGATGGATGGATGTCAGGTAGTGCTCTTTGGAGTGCGGTGTAGGTGAAAATATCTACACTGTTTCTGGTGTGGAAACAGCCTGGGCCAACTCAGCACACCTGAGCTGGCTGCTTGGTGGAGTCAGCTCTGGCCTGGAAGGGACTAGGACAACTGGAAGTGGGTGAACATCTTTCTGGTAATGGGAAGTACTGAATGAATTCCTCATTTTGTTTTGCTTTGCTTTGTTCTACTTAATAAAATGTCTTCATCTCTACACATGACTTATTCTCATTTTAGTCATCCTGTTTCTCTTCCATCCCTCTGAAGGGGAGTTAGCAAGAACCAATGTGAGGCTGAACTGCCTACTGGGGTTAATCCACAAGACAGAAAGAAATTTGAATGCAGATTAAAATAGTTTACAAAGATAATAAAGAAATAAGAATGTGTATAATGGAATCAATCTGTTTTAGCTAAAATCAGATCAAACTGGTATCTCATGATGCCTATCCAGACATATTTTGCCATACAGTTCAATCTAAACTATCCAGTGTTTGTGCTGTGTAATTGTTTGGATGATGATGTTATGAAGAGAAAATGAGAAATACTCCCTTCCAGAAAGAAAATTACTGTCATTATTTAATTTTCAGAAATAGAGTAGAATTTATATAACTTATCCCTACTACTTCCTCAAAAGAAACTTTGTAATGGTCAAATGAAGACAGCAGTCTGGTTTCTGCTCTTAGTTTCACAGAGCACATCAGTTGTCAATGCTAACAACAAAAGCTTTCTTTTAGGCATTTCTCCTAGTTGTGACTGCAGTTACCATACTCAGACTGAAGATATCTCAGCTGTTAAGTAGTTTTTTTCTAGCCATCTGTGACGACAGCTTTTATTGTAAAACAATCTAGGGACTGAATGAAAGCAAGTTTCAGCACTATTACTGCTTACACTAGATTAATTTACGTCAAAGCAGGAAAAGTTGTTAACACAAGATTAAACAAAAGTATACACCTGTCCATCTGCAGAAGAACCATTAGGCAAGTGACATGACAGTCCTTGATGATGGCATCTGGGTTTACATCTTTTTTTACTCAGCTGAAGGGGAAAGACTCAGAGAACAAAGTTTGCTTTCTGGAAGTTTCAGCAATATTAAAATATTGTATTGACATAGAATTTTGTGACTGGTGCATAAACTTAGTGTGTTCCAAAATCTTCCTACCTCTCTCAAGTAGTATGTAATTTTCTGTTACATCAGAAGCAAGACTTCCAAGTTCTGTGGCTACAAGGTTGCCTCTTAAGATGCAGAGCTCAGTGACAACCTCTTAAAGACAGTATTTGAAGGAATATAAAAAACTTGCAAAATAGAAGAGAAATTATCAGGTGTTACTGGTGTTTGGGGCTAGAAATGCTTTGTAAGGTAGATGACAAAAAAGACTATTTCTTTTGATTGCATATAAAATAAACACCATCAAATGTGTTTCAAATCATTAAGAATTTGTCTCTGATCTAAATTGACTTTAGAAGTTTAATCTGTATTAATGCATGCTGTAGAGATTAAAATTAGTCTCTTTTCATGAAAAGAAAATACTGATTAACTACTGAAATCCTTATAAACATAAGATATCTTTTTTCTTCTGAGAAAGTCATCTTTGTTTCCTAGACAATGTGACTTAACTAAGTAAAAGGTGATGGTTCATATATTTTTGTTATGAATCAATGTAGTTTCACTTATTGCAGGAAAAAATGCTGTAAAACTTGTTTATTAAGATTATTTAGCTATACCTTGTTATTTTTCAGAAGAGTATAAATTAAATGGCAAACCCATGAAACAAAAGGTTTTGCTGAAATATGTAGGTGTTGCACAATGCAAAGGGTAAGTGATTTGCAAAAGAGAACTGGGATTGGACTAACCAAGCTGGGTGAAATAAAGAATTACAGGAAATAATAAAGTGATGCCTTGAGAAGTCAAACACAGGGCTTTATTACAAATGTATCATGTGCATGAAGTTAGGTTGAAAAGAATTCTTCAAAAATTAATCATAAAGCATGACAGATGTTTTCTAAAGTTATCGTTATTTACTGGCTACCAAATGGTACCTCAGATGTGACCCAAATACATCTCATAAATATATAGAAATGGACAAACTAAGCTAGAATATTGTAAACACATAGTCCCGCATCACCAAAATAATATAAGGAAAAAAAATGCACAAAACTGAAAAGACAGCACATCATTTCCTTTTGCCAGTGCAAATTTCCATTTCTGGACTTCTCTCTACACTCCTTACCTCACCTCTGCAATCAAACAGATCTATAGGTATGTTTGAATGACTATAAATCAAAAAGCTTTTTATAAACCATTAAGTAAAAGCCTGTTTAGCTGCTGTATGAAGAGATATCTCTGTGTCGTCTCATTTATTGCTACAATGCTAAAAGATTACTCAATACTTCACGTTTTATGGCACCAATATCACTACAGCAGACCTGAAGACTGGCATTTGTTGTATGTTAGATATGTGATTTCTTTTTTTAGACCAAAAAATCTATTACATTGTCAATCATCTTTCTTTGTATTTATGGGGGATCATAGCTGACCAACATTTTGATTTTGAAATTCACACACCTCTACCTTCTTAAGAGCCTATACAGAACAGGCACATATATGTGACTGGCCACATACTCAGCAATTGATAGTGGGGTCAAGGTCAGGATGCTGTGAGTCCCTTGGATAGATATTTATCTATCCCTAAAAAGCAAGTTGAAGGTAGGATAAGTAATATATTCTGTATTAGAAAATTAAGTGTAAGGAAGGATATGAGAATGCTCCTCCGATATGCTTGTATAAGGCATATATAGGCATGTATTTATATCAAAAATGTTTCGCTTTAATATCTGTGACATACAAGATTTATAATCAACGAATTATATAATGGTTTGGTTTGGAAGAGACCTCAAAGATCATCTCATTCCCAACCCCTACCATGGACAGGGACACACTCCCCTTGACTAGGTTGCCCAAAGCCCCATCCAACCTGGCTTTGAACAGTGCCTGGGAGAGGGAAGCCACAGCGCTCTGGGCAACCTGTGCCGGGGCCTCACAGTGAAGAATATCATCCTTATATCTGATCTATATCTACACTCTTTAGTTTAAATCTATTACCCCTTGCCCTCAACTCTTCCCATAGCCTGTCTTCATAGAATAGGTGCTCCAGCACTCTGATCATCTTCATGGACCTCCTCTGGACTGTCTCAAGCATTGCTGGGTCATCAACCAATACTTCCCAGGCTCTTCTCTGCAGGGCTGCTCTCAAACCATTTCCAACTAGCAGGTAGCTGTGCTTGGTATTGCACCCCATATGTAGGACCTTGTATTTGGCCCTGCTGAACTTCATGAGATTTTCACGGCCCCATCTCTCAAGCCTTACAAGGCCCTTCTGGATGGCATCCTTTCCCTCCAGCATGTCGACTGTATCACACAGCTAGTATCATCAACAGTAACTGGCAGCTTCCCAAACAAAACCTGATGTTCATAGCACGATTACGTAACAAAGGATATCATCGCAATTTATTTGCTATTATCATTCATAAAACACAGGTTGAGAAGCAAGACACAGAAATAACAAGGCTGGAGAGAAACACTAATTTTATGTGTCCAATTTCCCATAACCTGGAACTGATTTTTAGAGAACATAGTGATATATTACACTTTATATATTCAAAGCCAAACTCCAATTAGCTTATGGTGCAGGTAGAAGTACCCAGTTGTTCTGTAAATCAGACCATAGGGAATAGTCAGTCACCCAGAAAATGAAGAACACGCTATCATTGCCCACCTGTGAAAATACGCTTTCAGACACTTATCCAGAATTATGTGGGAATGGTGAAGCTGAGATCTGGATCTGGGTCATTTCTCTGGACATTTCTCAGTTGCCTTCTCCATGGCTGTCCTTTTTAATTCCTGCAGGTCTCTGCCTCATTTACCTGATGCCTTCCAATCTTTGCAACAACTGAAAGAGGAGTCCTGCAGAAAGCAGACTCCATTACGTCGCTGGTTTTAGATTGCATGGTAAAAGCTCATTTGCACACCCAAAAAGGAGAACAGAGAAACAATGGCAGGATGCAGGAGGACCACACAAATAATACTCTGCTTACAAGTTCCAACCACATCACAGAAAACTGATCCATCAGCACGCCACAGGTCCATCTCCACAAGACCAGAGTAGCACATGGGTATAAATCAAAGACTTGACGAAGGGACGTCCTGTCCAGACCCTGTCATCATCCCAGGCATGAAACCCATCACAATTAAGTCAATAGTAACAGCTCTCCAGATCACCTTTTGGGCTAAAGGGGATTTTCTGCCTAAGGATGTAGGAAACATTATGGGATGCAGGGGAAGAACATTTGGGGATTGCAAAGGAGTTTTTATGAGATGGTTGGAGGAGGAAGTAAAAGGAGGTGGTAAAAGTGAGAGACTTGGTGACTTATGGAGGAATAAATGTGGAAAATAGAACGATAACAAAATTGTCCATTCTCAAGTAAGGGCTAGTCAATATGCTTCTCTGACCATACCCTGCACAGGAATTCCTGCTGACTATATTGGCTCCTTATTATACTCCACCTTCAGCTATGTTCTGTCGAGGTTCTCTATTCTGTGCATGTGTGTGTGAAGACCAGCAGTACAGGAACTGGTGTGAGCATGGATGTGCTAGTGAGATGAAGATAATTTCACCAGTGATTAGATAAAATGTCCTGGGAGTAAGGGGGCCTCTAAGGACCTGGTCTGGGTGTGAGAGCATTTGTGTGTCTCCAAGAGCAAGAGAACAGCAGGCCTGGCTATGGGACCAGGGAACTCCTGGTCACCGCTCTGTGCGTCCATATGCTTGTGAGTGAAATGGACTGTACCAGTGAAAGGAGAAGGGCTGTGCCTCGGAGACTCCTAAATCCAGAAGCCAAACTAAATCCAAGTGGGATCCAGGGACACCTACTGGGTGTCTGAGCCCAGCTGCTGCAGGGATCAGCACTACACATCTGTGTATTCATTTCCACTAACAAACCTCTGTCCTGCTGAGCCAGAAGGGCAACAGGATGATGCTGTTGGTGCTGTCTGTGTCCATGTGAACAGTCTGTGACTGACTGTGATCTGTGTAGCCAGCCCTGCATACAAGTGTAGATATGTGGTATGTGTGTGTTCTCTCTGTGTATGTGTCTACTGGAAATGTATTTTCAACCTCACTACAGTGGAGGCAGAGAGCTCTAGCAGTCTTAACTCTCTCAGGCTGTCAAATCAGGCATTAAGCATTTTCCTCTAACAACTATGATTTATTCTCAGAATGGTATGTTGTGTAAACTTGGTATAAATGGTATAAAGAGTGTGTCATAAGTAAAACAGTAACAGAAGCTGTGCACATAAAGGGCTCATTAATATGCTTAGAATATATTAATCATAGTTTTTCCTAACTTCTAAGTTTTTGTCTTTGTACCCCCTTAATATCCTTCTCTAATACTCTGCACTTTTTTTCAACCAAGGTATTTTAGCAAAACTTCCAATACTTAAAAAGAAAATGGAACTGAGAAACAAGTTCTGTGCATGAATGATAAGGCCTTTGTGTTAGGACTTCAGTGTTACTCGAGAATGCCTTTTAAATATAGTGCATAAAATAACACAGTATTATCTGTTGGTTTGTCTTATTATCTTTTCTTATTTCTATGGTACAAGCACACGTCATTCTTTTCTATTCCTGTCTGGCTGTGTTATGTTTTCTTCTGCTCTTGAACAGTAACTAAACTGGTAAACTATCCACTGTGTTGTATATTTGAAAATAATATCCTTTAAAAATTACTAATAAATATAAATTTTCTCAGACTGTAAGTACTGAACATGCTCTGAAAGACTGGATATTTTCAAACTAGATTTCCTGAGCCTAAATAAATCCTGCATCAGCAAAATAGGAAATTTCAAGTATTAACAACAAGATTCAAATATCCAAGGGGGAGTAGAATAATTGGGAAGGGAAGTAGACTTTCCATTACATTTAATGAGACTGTACCAAAGTTTCAGCTCTTCAGGTCTGGGATTCGAATTTGGCACACAATATATGGCCAACTAAGTTAAGGACAATAAAATACAGGAACAGTCTGGTGATGAAAGTAAGGATCATCATAGAGTTTGGCATTTTGTGTCTGGAAAAAGTTAGGTGGGGCAGTTATTTTACATTTCTCAGCAAGATGTTGGCAGATGATGAGAACCAAGCAGCCTTACAACTCTGGGAGCTCTGTGCTGACAGAAGTCCATCAGATCTGTTAGCTAAAAGGAAATGCATTCAACTCTCATGTGCCTTAAGAGTTAAAAGTTTCAAGTACCAATAACTGTATATTAAGACAAAAAATTAGGGTTAATGTGGAAGGATTTCTAACTGCTAACAGACATGTGAGCAATCCAGCCTTTGCTGAGATGGTAAAGTAAGTGGATGTTAGGGCCATAAACAAGGTTTCTGTTTATCAAGCAGCAGTCAGTAAGGAGAAAGAAGAATGTGAAGAATGTGGAAGCAGATAACAAGCACCAATCAGAAAGCAGATCTCGCCACAATGCTTAACCTATGAGAAGAGACTGTTAGGGGGCGTGCTTTGCGTGCTATGACAAAAGAACATATTAGTATCAGGCTTGTAGTGAAATAAAAGTTGGCATCCAATGATCACATTGATCTGGAGTGATGACCCACATTGATCCTCTGCAACAGGTTAATCCATTGAGAGTGCCATTCTTCCCCCTTTCCCAGGCTCAGTTTCACCAGGGACAATTTTCCTCCCTAGTTTCATCTTTAACTGCACCTTCTTCTCACTCATTTTCCTGTGCCTCACTGCTGGTATCCAACGGCTGCAGTCTCCTATGGGGCATACCCGCTCCAGTGTGAGGTATCTGCAGTCTCCAGTACCATCAGAGCTGTTGCCACCTTTGGCATGGAGATCATCCCACTGCTTTAGCATTCTGGCTTCCCTTTCTCAGCTTTTACTGCCTTTTCTCAGCACTTACTGCCCTTTATTGAATATGTTTTCACAGAGGCAGCACAAATTCTTCTGGCTGGTTTAGAGGTGCCACAGATTTGGCTGATGGGCCCTGCCTGCGTCAGGCCTTCTGCAGAGCAGCTAGAAATGTGTTTGGCACAAAGAAGTCCCTGTTCTCCTCTCACACTGATCACCCTTACACAAACACACCCCCTTCCTCCCAAAGCCTAGCTCTTTATACCTAAAACAGTGCTACTTCACATGATTAGCTTTAAGGAGAAGCAATGCTAAATATTTTTAAAAAAATAAAAGGAGGAATCAATGTATAGATGTGGTGGTCCTCTAAAATATATCTACCCTCAGAAAGAACGTAAAGAAATTTTGTAAAGCTTTTAAAGCAAAAATGCCGTTTACCTGTGTAGGTGCAGTAACATCCTATTTTTTTATTTTAAAATTAGCTAATATTAGAATTATTAGCTTCCCTAACAGCATACACTGTATGATGTCACATGACCATTTTGCTATATTAGGATAATAAAATTGTATATAAATTCAAGATGTCAGTTCCTGCTCTGACTCTGAAGATCCAACAACTGAAACAGTTTCTCAACTGCAATTATAATGCTTCCTGGTACATTCTACGTTTTACTTTATGCACTAAACATATTTACATTTTAACCATTAAAGTTAACCATTATGCATCAACAAAGGTCACAGATCCCATATTTCTGTCCAAATTTTCTTCTCTGTCAGATACCTAGAAATACTAATATGCTTGTAAGTCTGCTTACACCTAATGTATCATAGAGGCACTCTGCATGCAGAATAGGCTGATGGTGTTAATGCAGAAATAGTCCTGTGTATCAAAGACAGATTAAACTATTTTGCCCATATTTTGCAAAAGCTGAAACAGCTGTCATGAGCACAGCAATTCTCAAGATTTATAGATAATTTGGTGCAACCAATGCAGTGAGATGATAGCTAAGCAGTAGAGAACATGGGTAGAATCATCAAATTTACAGAATTTTCTGTTCAAATAAAATTTGTACTGTACTGCATGATTTTTTAGATGCTTTAACCTTGCAATACTGAGGACCCTCCTCTTTCTTAGTTCTCTAGCCTGCTGCTCACTACTACCCTTGCAACCTTTCATTACACATCCTGCAGCTGCTATGGCAGTGCCTTTACCTAGAATCTCAAGTGAAGCAATCCCTATGACCTCGCACCGGCAGATTCTGAAGCAGTTATGCCTGCTAGATCAGATTTCCTGTAGAAAGTGATCGTCGCTAATATTTTAAACACCTTTTTCTTGCTCTGCTTCTCCACTCTTGGCTTGTAGATATTACTCTGTAACTCCATACTAAGAATTCCTCACTCATCCTGACATGTTTTAGTTTATCACTTGAAGACCTCATAGATAACAAAATAGATAACAGTTATTAATATATCAAATAAGTATGCACTAACCTGAGATAGAGGATTTTCTTTCTCTCTCCCCTTTAATTATTTTTTTTCTAAAGTAACTTGGATGTCAAAATTTGCCACCATCTATAGACCCAATTAATAAAGCTTTGTACACTTAAGCTTGCCTCAATTTTATTTGTGCATGTGGAATAAGAGGGAAATTCTATTTATCTTTTTTTTTTCTTCTACTATGTTTATGATTTGTACAGCTCCAAATGAGATGTTGTTCTTAAAATTTGTTTCTTTTCATACGTATTTTTTAATACAAGCCCCTAAGGAAGAGCCCAATAGAATCACAAACACCTAAAATGTTTAACTGGAAACAGTGATTTCAGGTCTAAATATAAGTTTAGTAGGAGTTTTATTTATTCAGATACTAGGTTTAGCAGAGAGTAATGTCTAACAGGGTTACCTATTTTACTTGCTTTACCAATATGTTTCCTATCAGCAACCACACCTGTGTTTCTAGCAGATTTTAGGTTTGTACAAAATACCTGTCTCACAGTACTGAATCTCCAATTAAATTTAGGCCTGATTTTTGCCTTCTTTTGTCATGATCTTGATTATTCTATTGAAAACTTCGGCTTTGTGTTTAGCATTATTTATCAGCATTCTACAACCACGCTATCAAATTTAGGTAATTCATTCCATATCTTATTTCGTTTTCCTTATATGCAAGCCTTAACGTGGGGCAGAAAAGAGACACTTATTTAGGCAGAAAAGTATGGTATCTACTATGGGAAAAAGGAAAAGAAGGTAATCTGTCATACTGTTGAATAATCAAGGATGAGATGCCAGTGCATAACATTTTCAGTTAGTCTCTTCTACTGTATGAACTAAAAAACTACTGAGTAATGTGTTAGCATCTGCTATTGCAGAAATGGTACCTACCATATGACTCCTTTTTCTATGACAATTTCAAATATAATATGAAGTGTTATTAAGTCTCTTCTACTTTCCTATTTTTAGAGAGTTCTGTCTATTTTTCCTACCTTTTTCCACTTAGGTTATTTTCTACAAAATTTCTACTGGTATTATTTATATGAGATATTCTTGCTAGTGGTGATATTTTTCAAAGAGAACAAGAAGCCTCTTTTAAGATACTAGGATACTGAAAAGTAATTATTAACTCTAGTCTTCTGGCCAAATTCATGTTGGGACAGCTACTTTTTCAACTCTTAAATTCCTCTTGCAATTTCTGTTGGAGAAGTTATTTATCTTTATTATTGGCCTACAGTAGGACTCATATTATTTGTTGAACAACTGTTGCATTTCAGTAGTGGTAAATTGATTAGGCTTCCTCAGAACACTTGAAACACTTCATGTTTGTGAACAAGAAGAGCATCTGAACAAACTACTCTTTGCTCTCAGATGTGGTTTTATATTTGAACAATAATTGCTCTGTCTTTTTATTTTTTTAATGGGCAGTGCAAAGGGTTTGCTAGATTCTAGAGATGACTTCTGTATTCAAGACCAAATGCAGTAGAGTTTGCCTTCAGTATAATGCTAGCAGCAATGTATATATAAATTTGGCTTATAACTTCTATATTATTTCAGTCTCACTATACAATCCTTTAAGATATTCTGAAAAGGTACTTTTCTAGAAGCTCTATTAGAAGTTTGGACACTAGAGATTCCTTGTCTTAATGGCAAGAATCTAAGTAACATGAAAAAAGAAAAAGGTGACATTTCAATTACTTCAAAAAAAAAAAAAGGTGACATGGCAGGTTATACACAAAAAGGTACCACAAGGTTTTCTTTACATGTAAATCTAGCTCTTCCTAAAACAAATAAGTATCCACTACCATAACTCCAGCTGTTCCTGCCAAAAGCAGCATTTTGCTATTCATACAGGTTACATGCTTCTACTTGCAGTGTAAAACTCTCAGAGTAGTACTCTAAATTAACTGCAGACATAACTTAGTTAATTGAGACACAGATAATAGAGTGTATAATAGATTATTGATTCAACAACTAGCTAGCTGTCTAGACAAAAATGTACCATGAGCTCTGGTTATGCCACAGAGACGTAGCACAGAGGGTCATGGTTTCTACTACATGATGTACATACAGTTTTGTATATGCAATTACTGACTGTAAAAGTCTTTCTTGCATTATTTTAATTTTTCTTTCCTCTCCATAAAGAGCCTCAGCTAAGCATTGAAAAACACACTGCACATCACAGTATAAAGTTGAGGATAAAGAAATAGAATTGAATGTCTTTTGTAGAGCGATAAATCTGTAATCTGAAACAACTCAAAATCTGCCCTCGTGGGATATCAAAGGTGAAATGACAAAACTGAGTCATATTATCTACAGGCTGTGTAAACTGTATAAAGGTGTATGACAAATAAAATTAGCTCACTGTTTATCAGTGAAATCACACCTACACAGATTTAACAGATTGTTGTAATCTTTCCTATCAGATTCATTAAATCTTTGCTAACAAATTCATTGCCTCCCCCCTTCTGTTTTAAATTATAACAAAAAATAAACTTACAGAATCACAGAATGGTTGATGTTGGAAGCAGTGGCTTGAGATCATCTGGTCCAGTCCCCATGCTCAAGCAAGGTCAGTTACAATACCTTGCCCACTACCACATCTAAAGAAGTTTTGACTGTCTCCCAAGGATCTCCATACTCTACAACCTCTACTATACCATCTCCTATTCTAAATCCTCTGTGGGAAACCTGTGCCAGTGCTTAGTCATCCTCACAGTAAAAAAACCCAAATGTTTCCTGATGTTTAGATGGAACAAGATGAACATAATTTTGTATTTCAGTATCTATACCTTTTTTTTTCTGGTTTGTACATTTATGTTATGCATTAGCCTTTGCATGTTTTGCTTTTCCTATTCTATTTCTATATGCAATTATTATTTACTCCCTTTTGGTTAGAATGTTTTGGTCATAATTTAGATGTAGAATGTAGGAATAATATAGCTTTTAGTTTACAAGTATCCACAAAATATGACAAAATAGTCAAGGTATTTGTTTATCTAATCTCTATAGTTCCAAGCATGTAAATGAAATGGGAAATTATGTATGCACACATTGTATGCCATGTTACAGGCATTTCAACAGAAATTCAAATTACTGCAATGTAAATAATACAGTAATAACAGAGAGAATGTGAGTTGAATAGTTAGAAAAGTGAAATATTTCAAAGACAATTTACCAATGACATAGGGAAATGTGAATGAATTTTGTCAGTCCCAAGTATCTCAATATCTTCTAAATGTTTTCCTACCAGAGACGTTCGCAATATTCAAAGTTAGGGAAAAATGTGGAATACGCATATGTACAGTCAGTTTGATGGAAACATCATTTCACAGCTTAGAAATATATTTTTGAGGAGTACAGTCTCATTAAAAGCTTAGTCCACTAATGCTACATATGTCTTTCTCTTCAGAAGGAATACTTTTTAATGTCTAGAAGTTCTCTTTAGTTGTAACAGCTTCAATTGTTTTGGGCTGGTACGAAACATATTACAGCCCATCCTGCCAAAAACGCTGACATTAACAGCTATTTCAAATCTCATCACTTTTAACTTCAAGTACAGAGAATTTCTTTAACCGTGCTCTCAATAAAAATTTCAGTTCCTGACAATATTTTCAGAAGGACAATGTGACTGACCAAGAAAACCCTACAATGGAAGAATGCTCAGAGGAGATGGGCAAGGGAGAAACAGCTGTGTTATTCCCTGAGCCTCGGGAGCCTCCGAGGCTCAGGGAATAACGCATCTGTTTCAAAGAGGTTGGCTCTATCTCAGTGCAAAGAGGAGCAGATCAACAGGTGGTATAAATGTTTCTACCTGAGTTCATTAAAAGAGTGTGATCCTGAATTAGCCAGAAAAGCATGGGAGGCAGGGAGGGGAAAGAGGTGGTGTGTAGCTCAGACCAAGGTAAAAGCTAGACAATTGCCAAAAGTATTTTAAAGGGAATAACAGGCTTCAGCTGGCTTTATCACATATATTCCTTCCCAGTGATGCCAGCATTGTGACAGTGAATACATTACAGACACCGATAATGGGAATCACCTTGGTATTGGGGCTGAACTGCATTTCAAGTTCCATGTATTTTTTTTAACCGTAATTTGAATTTATATTATGGTATGAAGTATACTTTGTTTAACTCTACCAAGTTATAAATCCTGTGTAAAATTTACTTATTAGTGATAGTTGATGTTATATTACATATTACACCTTCCACGTGGAGTATCTAAAAGAAACTGGTGAGAGAATATTGGGCACTGCAGAACACTAACATAATATGTTCATATGAATATAATGAAAAACACATAATTTAAAATCTTGCTGGAAATTTCTTGATAGCATCAACATCACAGTGTAACAACATTAACTAGACTACATCTTGTCATTCTTAACAGCAAAAAAGTGAATAGCAATCATAAATGAAAATAAATGTGCAATATTTACCTTTCCTTTACCTCTGTAAAAATACACTGGATTATTTTTTGTCTTTTATGCCTGATGATTAAAAGTATTTTCAAAACTCTATAAATTTTAGAAAGGCATTTAATGTATATAAATCCTAAAATTAAAAATTAAACATATGACTTTCTATTGTCAATGTAACTAAGAACTGAGATATACAAAATACTCTTTCATTATTAAATATATAGGTGCTAACATACATTGTCAAATTCTAAGCTGTTAAAAATGGATAGTTTTTTCTAGAGTTAGTGCTACTTATGAAAGTGTAATGGTTACTTAAAGCTTCAGATCTTTTCTAGAGAATACATTGACATAGCAAACTGATACTATCGCGTGTAGTCCATGTGTCTGAAATTATAAAATTAGTTACAACACATTGAAGAGACGGGAACACTTATTTTTTAATACAGCATGTAATGTCCTTATTAATGGCTTTGCTTTTTGTTTTCTTCTAAGTCTTCAAAGATTTTTTTTTCTTCAGAACTCTTTGGTGATACACCGATATTACCAGTCTTTGTCAATCTTCTTTTTGGAATTGACTAAGACTTTCTATTTATTTGTGTTCTCCATAGATTAACCATGAATAGAAAGGCTTATATGAAATTGCACACAGTAGATCAATTCAAATATTTATTTTTTAATTTTATGCTTAATACTAAGACATATAACAAATTTTTCCCCCACTTTCTTTTACTTGTAAAACTCAAAAAATAAACATTACTATTTTAATTATTACAATGTACATTCCAGCTTATTTTTGTGAAATATCATAATATTAAGTGATTCTTTTAAACATTTAAGAACTAAAGTAATCAAACTTGCTGATGTTCTGGTATTGTACTGTAGAAAATATGCGACATCACACTAGCTTAGCAAACTTGCAAGCATGGTGATGTATAATATTCATATTGAATTATTCATATTCATATAAAATTGAGCTCTGAACTATAAATCTAGGTTGTCTGTTTGGCCTTTATGAGATGTGCTTTGGCCGTAGAACAGAGTATGACATGTTAAATTACTTGAGAGTTTTCCGTGTCCCTTGTTTTCTAGGTGCATTGTTGCTGTTATGATGCAGTCTTTTCCTCCTATAAATCGATGTAAAGCCTACTAACTCTTGCCTAACACAATGCCCACAGGACAATGCTATCATATAGCATGAAGTTATTTATCAGTGGCATATGAGCAGCACTGGTCAACTCCCAGAAACGGTGGTAGAGGGAACCTGCAGCCTGGAGGGTATTTTCCTTCCTTTCCTGCTTTAATTGTCAACAATTGTTAACAGCTCCTAATTGTCTAACAAAGGTATTAATGAAGAATTCTTCTGTCCCCCAAAGGAATAAAAGAGATTTATTTATTTTTAATCTTTCCTCAGTTAATCAGTTTCTTGATCTTTGTATTGCCATTGCTCCTCAAAATGATGGTTTTTTTCCCTCTCGGTCTTTTGTGCATTTTTTGCTTTATCTTTTCTCACTATGCCATGCTTCATCTTCCCTTCTTTCTACGTAGCAAACACATCCATCGAGTTTGATGCATCAAGTAGAACATTAAATTGCTTTCAGAAGAATCCACAAATTCTTTTTAATATGTTATTCTTAGTTCTTTTCATTTGGAGTTGATACGTTCTATTGTCTTTTGAAGTAAAAGAGAAAAGGCAAATTGAAAATTGAAATAGCAGGCTGCATCTCATAACTATCCTTTAAAATATGGTTCCCATTCCTAGAGAATATTTTGAAATTTCTGTGCCTGAATTAGGAAACTAAATAGTTGGTCCTATAATGTACTTTAATTTTTAAAATACCCACCAATTTCTGATGAGATTAACTAAGTTTTGAGTTTTAGCCCAATTCAGTCTCACTGATTTCAATAGCAACAACTAAAGCAACAATAAAGCTAAAAAAATAAAATAAATTTCTATTATTGGTGTCTGAAGTAGCTTACTCCATACTGATGTCAGATACAACCTACCTAACTTTGGGTCACAAAATTAATATTGTTATTTCTCAAAATCCATTCATAGTCATTTCTACTTCTTCATGAGACTCACTGTTTTTTTTCCATTTGTGCCAAATTGATCTAGCTTTTCCAAAGTATTTGACTATGGAAATAGCAATATTGGTTTAATTACCTGCAGTAAAACTCTTCGCCATAACTTGCTTAAGTTTTTGTTAGGTAGGCATATATTTATCTGCATGCAAATGCAAAGGAGCTTATTTTCATCAATAGCTGAATAAGCTGCATTTATTAACTGTAAAAATTACTATTCAGATAATATTCTTTTTTCTTGAATATTTGTGAAGATTTACTGTGAATGCAGTCCTATACACAGAAATAACCCAGGAGTTCTTTAATCTACCCTGCTATAAGAAACAGAAGCAGAAAGTTGCCACTCTGCCTTCAGGGACTTGACACAACACTTGAAACATGTCACTTCATGATGTTTAGTTCAAGTGCAAAGCAAAGCAAAGTTTACCAATATTGTTGCTTTCCCCCTCACCCTAACTATACAATTTTATTTTCCGTAACACTGACTTGTAAACCAATCATTAGGACTACAGATTATTCAGTCTTTCATCCATATAGTTATAAAAATTATTTTTATAATAAACCAGTGAAATTCAGTTTGTACTCATAGCTGTTGAGGATTATTTTTCTTAAGGGGAAAGATGCTTTTTTAGATAAGGTGCTCTTTCCTCTTAATTTGCTACCACAGCAGCAGTAATCACTCAGCTGCCTTTTTTCCTAGTTACTGCATTTTTCTACAGGGATAGTATTAATTTCTATTGCATATTATTTGGAAATACAATACCCCCATGAACTCTTAGTTCTCTCTTGTTATTTTTCTAAATTTGTCATTTTGACTTAAAAAAATTACTTTAAACAAGCCCATCTTAAAGAATAACAAAAGCCCTGAAACCCACTTGCCAACACTTTTGTAAGCTTATTAAATGAACCCTTATGCAGAGCTACATCCAGACTGATATGGCTTTTCAGTCTCTGTGTTCCATGGTACAAAGGCAATCTTTCACCACCAGCAGACCAATGCATGGTCAGTTTTTGAGTGGCAGCTTCTTTGGGAAAACTCCCGCCCCAGTTTCATTGCTGAGCATGACATCATATAGTATGAAATATCTCTTTGGTCAGTTGGGTTCAGGCAGCCTATGTCCCTTCCCAATCTCTTGCCTCACTTCTGTGAATATCAGAAAAGGTCTTGATACTGTAAGCCCTATTCAGGAATAGACAAAACATCAGTGTGCTACCTACACTGTTTTGGTAACCAATCACACAGCACCACAGAGGGAGCTAGGAAGAAAATTAAATACCTCATAAACAATGCAGGACAATCTCCACCCGTTATTCCATATGCTTTATATCATGCTTGCAACATACATTATTCAATACATTCTTATTAGCCATCATCACCCCTTTAGTTTACTTAGCTATTTTGATATTCAGCCTTTCCAGATTCCCCAGTCATAAGTACAATGTTCTTCCATGAGAGCTCCTGATACCTTCAGTATATTTTCTTTTCATTGTAGGGCTTTTTTCAAGATTACAATAATTCTTAAAATTGTATTGCTGATAATAAAACATAATATTGCCTTCCTTGCTGGATACAGTCACATACAGATGCATACGTATACGACATTGATAAACAGCACCCAGAAGCTGTTAATCACAACTTAAGTCACACTGTCCTTTTTCACCTTTGATATTGGTAGGGATTTTGCCAATGTGATGCCTGCAGAAAGGAAACGACATAAAACTAGAAAAATGGTGCTATTTTACATAAAGCTAAAAAAGGGTTATATTACTTCTAGTGCAGTCACCCTAGATCCAGTTTTAGAGCAGAAAATCAAATGAAATGGTGCCATTGCTCAGGCTTAATAGGGGAATCGAAGAATTATCATCCATAATGTTACACTTCTTACAATACAGAATTGATGGAGCATCCTATACTGGGTACTAATATTGCATTATGATAGCGATGTGGTTTTCATCGAAGAAACCACGTTGACTATATGGAACATGTGCAGTGCACTATTTTAAAACAAATCACAGATTTTTTCTCTTTTTTACATTTACTTGCAGTGCCAAGGACTATGCTCTCCCTTTTTTTGCATGATTTTATGATTATTGTTAGGAGTAATGGGCAGGTTTTACACTTCTCTCGTTCTTTCTGCTTCAGTTTCTTTCAGTGAAGAAATATGTTCTTACGATACCTTCCAGGAGGAAGGAAGAGTGGAATAGAGTGACACATTCTTTATTTCTGAGGATTTCTGCAGAAGCACAGCTAGTGTGCTTTTAAAGATGCATTCCTTCTCTATGAAGGTAGTTAAAGCTAAACTTTGTCAGGGAAACTTTTTTTCTCCATAGTATTTTGAGAAGACAGAGGGTTTTTGGGGAATTATTACTTTTTTATTTTTATTTTTTTTAGATAACAGGTATAATGGCTACAGTACTGTATAAAGAGTTCATATCAGATGTTACTTTCCTAAATGTTCATCACCTATCTGCTGCGATAAAACTGGCTTATATTTTGAAGCAAGTATTTCTTAGATTTCACTACTTCCTGCACTGGCTAAAAATTTTACAATGTTGGTTTTTTCTGTTCTTTGTGAAAATGTCTTATTTTGAAACATGTTCTTACCTGATCAGCTCTAGCTGTCACCTCCTAATTGATATCCTACCTTCCTTTGACCCTAAGAAGACACAACACTACATCCACTGATTAGTGGAAAGTGTTATTATCTCAATACTAACAGGAGGTCTTCTTTCTAGGTCTTAACTCTCTGTAGAAGTGGAATCCAGCATTAGTTGTGATTTTGGAATGCCTATCTAATTATGATTTCATTGGAGTATACCACAAACATGACAGAATAGCCGGAAGCAGTTCTGCAGCCCTAAACTTTCTGTTTTCCATTATGAAAACATTGGCATTTTTGCACTTGCTCTGTTACAGCAGTCACAGCTTAATATTGCACAATACTCTCTGCTTTTTACACTAATGTACAGTTTCTGGCATCACTGCAACTCTATCCTGGGGTCCCAGAATTTTCTTCTCCGAGTCTTATTTCTGTTTTTACATTTAAGAACATAGATTTTATTAAAACTATTATTTAACATTGAAGTGTTACATTAAAACATAGTGCCTGACATTTCCTGGGAAAAAAAGATTTGTACTTAACTATAGAACCTTGATTGGATTGCATTTTGTGCCTCTGCCACATGTATAAACAGAAAGAGAACATGCAGAAGCATACCAGAAATAATACTTTTGGTCATGTTCTGATAGTTATACTGCTCAATTAACATTTGCGTAAGATTATTTCTTTACTACATGATTACCTATTTCCCCTTTCTAGAAGTCCCAAGAAGCATTCAGAAAAATTCCTGAGGTACCACAATAATTGGCAGACACAGCTTGTCCAAAACACATGGATTACACCTCACCACAAGACTACCACAGAAATTGAACTTCCTTGAAGCCTGCTAGTTCTTCAAAATGAAAATTTTTCATGGTGGTGCACCAGTGTCTGTCACCAGTCACTACTGTAAGCGCAGCTTGAAAGGAAGGACCCCAGTGAGTTCTGTACTCTCCCAGCACATTTTTTCAATTCATAGGAGTTGATACCATAAGTAACGGTACTCAACTAGAAAACACGAGTGCTAAGAAACTGAATGTTCTCTTCTTCTTGATAATATATGAGTATGACTGTAGTTCTTTCAATTCCAGGTTCCTTTCTGAAAGGGTTTGCAAAAGGGTGTTTTTTTCCTGAGTTCCCCTTTAGGTGAGTCTAGGATCCAGCATGTATCTGAAGAAAGATTTTTCTTCCTTTTATCTAGTTTGCTCAAAAAAGGCTAAGTTGACTCCAGTTTGTGTGACTCAGTCCTGTGAACTGCATAATATTCTCAGTGAACATTAAATTCAGTGTGCCCCATTACAGTAATAAAATCTTCCTTGTGTAATGAATGGTATATGTGGTACTTCCCTAACAGCTGAGCAAAGAACAAAATTGTCATTTAGAAAGATGTATTTCTTTCAGGCTTTCAGCTCCCCAGGGTATGTTCAAACACATAGTAGAGCTTACTCTGACTGCCCTTTCCTTCTCAGGTAGCATTAAACAAATACTTTTCTACACTTACCACACAGATGGAAATCCCGGTCTGAAACTGGATGAGTGTTTTGGTCTGGAGTTACAGAACAAGAAAACCAGGAAAACACTTCACTATTTTTCATGAGCATCTGTGGGGTTTTTTTAGGTGTTTTCTTCTCCATGCTTTTTTTTAGTTTAGAGTTCATTGGATTTGTATTCACATTTGATTTGTATTCTAATTAGCAACTCTCTGAATTCTTGAACATATATAGGTCCTTCAAAATTTCAGTGGTCCAGTTAATAAGATCTGAAAGAATAACAAGGTAGACATATTAATAAGTATACCTAAATAATAAAAAAATATTTCAGAAGGAACTGTTTCTTCATGTTTAAATGTAAGTTTGATAGTAAAGCACTGAATCTGATTAACATACAAATGACTTTTAGTCTCCATAACATGAATTTCTTTGTTAAGATGTTTGTTACATATCTGGAGACAGGATGAGAAAAACATTATTACTAAAAATATTAGCGGTAACATTAGGTCAAATAATTTGAAAATAATTTAAACAAATACATGAATGAATAAATGATTGAAGCATCATGTGCTTGAAAATGTCCTCGTGTTCAATTCCCAGAGATTTCTGTCTAGTTGTTTTCTAGGTTATTCTTCCATTATCATGAGTTAGTTCCTTAAGTTTGACCTCCTATTCTAATTAAACCCAACTTTCTACTACACAATTAGAGATGCCAGAATACTGGCCTTAGACTTGGACATAAGCATTGAAAATATTTTTAAGGGTGTTTTGTTTGTTTTTTTTTTTTGCAAGATCATCATTCCCATCGCCATTCTGTACAGCTGCATTCAGAAGAAGAGTATAGCAGTGATTGCAGGATACACAATATGATATCCTTCAGTTTTCATCAACTAATGGAAAAAAAGAAGGGTAAAAATAAATTAATTTGGAATCAAGATAAAACATTGTGATGCACAACACAATGCTAGAAATTACTTTAGTTAAATTGAAATAAGAGATACATACAGTTGTTTCTCAGACTATAAAAAATTGAATTCCTATAAAATGGAGTAAAGTCAATAAAACCTGAACTGTAGGTTCTTTCACTGTTATACTGATAAACATGGGAGGAAATAGGATTTATATTATCTCATCTCAGTATTGCCTTCAATTACTGTATATAAATGTGAAAACAAACAAAACAGACAAATAGAAACTGTAGAGTAAAAGGATGTATAATTCAGTTTTAAGTCTAAGGTTTCACATTTACACTGTCAAATGAAATGTATCTAACTTCTGACACTCAAGAAAGAATTGAAGCATTACAAAAGCTTAACTCATAATACATTTCCATCCCTGTATATATATAAATAAAAGGGCTTCTTTCCTAGCTATCCAATTACTGCCAAGGGTTTCTCTCCTAGCCATCCAATTATTGTCATCCATATGTGACTCTATGGGTTATGTCAGAAATAAAGCACACTCTTAACATTGGAATCTCAGAAACGGAGAAAAATTCATGAAGCTAATGAACTCTTCTGAAAATAGATTCTAAAATCCACTACAAATAAATCTTTTGGACTGGATAAAAAAAAAAATGCAATAAGGGATTTTTATAATATATTTTCATTTATTACGATATATTGTTCTATTCTACAAAGTATCTGCAAATGTACGAGGTACTCTCAATCAGCCGGTGAATAAGAAAATGGAAAAGGATAAAAACTTGACAATATATAAGTTTTCAGTCAAAGATCAAAGAGGATGGAGAGTTTCTTCTCAGTTTCTTCACTGGGCCTGCATACTGACACACTACTGCCTGTTTAAAAATAATAAAAATAACAAAAGTAACAAAATTATGGAACAAAAGTATCATACCTTTCTAAATCATGGATGTATTTCTGATACATATAAGTCACTAGGTTTTATGTATTCTATTAAAATTAAAGGTTTTCTACTGAAAGACAGAAATTCCACTTTTTACCCATTACTTTTTATTTTGTCTCTTCAGTGATGAAAAATTCTAAGCTATATAGTTTAATTTCTAAGAAAATAATACAAAACATTATGTATTTACTGTTCATTACACAAAAAACTCAATATACTTTCATTTTCTCACTTTTTGCTGGAACTGTAGAAATATTGTAGAAATACAATATTCTGGGGAAATTATATAGAAATGAATAGCATGTTCTTTTCAATGTGGAAAACTATGCCCAAATAAAATTAAGGGCAGAATACAATATAAGTAATCTAAACAAATTTATTTGAAGTTGGAATATCCACAACTAGACGTTAATTTACCATGCAGCTAATCTCTAATCTGTATGTATACTAGAATTCAGTACAGAGTAGGTTTGATGGATACTCAGATTCTAATAGGTTTTCTGGCATTATGAATAATATCTCTAGTAAGAAAATTCATTCTTGCACCTTTTTTTATGTCTGTGTAATTCTGTAAAAAAAAATAAATTGTACAACTTCAGTCAACTGCAGTTCAAAAACTGAAGCATTCATCTCAAGAATTTTGACAAAATATTTTACAGTTCCTGAAGTGCCTATACCTATTATGAAAAAAGAATTTTCTTTTACAGAACTATTTGTTATTTTATTCTTGTAGTTCTCTAAATTTCTTTTAATATACTTTCAGTAATACAATTATTCTATTGCAATCGCTAAATGTTGTGACATCTTAAACATAATTTTTGTCACAACAACAACAAAAAATCCATCTCTGATCTATAAGATGATTACTTTTTAACAGCCTCAAGCCGAAGTCTCAGCATGTGGGTAGGAACTATGTCTGCAACAGCTTTTATACGTTTTCAAATGATAATCATTGCTTTAGTTTGGCCATGTGGCAAGATGCATTTGTCACGAGGTGGTAACATCAAACCCTTTTCTACATGTAAGACCTAAGATCATGTAATAGATTATGATCCTACAATAATAGAAAAAACAGCAGACACTTAGAAAAATAAATGTAAAAAGAAACAACTGAAAAATGAAACAAACTCAGAACTAGTATAATCTGTCCTTAGTCTGATTCCTTCTTGATCTTTTTTTCAGTGGTTCAGCTCAATTCCTGGAGGACCTAACCTTGTTATAAATAAACCAAAATAAAAGGAAAACCTGAGAAATCTTGGACAAATTAAGTAATTTTTATTGTTCTAAAGACATGGAAAAAAGATAATATTGTCAGATTAGAAAAAAGATGTTGAGAATGAAAAAGAAAAAAATGCAGTATAAACATTGCAATGAACTATTTGTAGAAGGGAAGATAGCATTTCCACAGATGCTTTTGTATTGCATCCCAGTCCTTTGTTAGGGAGGAATGGCAATTTTTCCTTAAGTTTATCCACTTTCTTCAAGGTTTCTTTTATCAGGGCTCAGAGGACACCCATATGCCTTGCCCATCATAGCTCTGCTGCCCTGCCCAGGTCCCAGGACCCCATTTCAGTCCACTGGGTTCATCATTTCCTTCCCCAGCAACACCACTACAGGGCTGGTCTCTAGGTCGACACAGCCCTGCCTAGCCATATCCCCTGCTGAGCCAGGCCCACCTACAAGCCCACATGGCAGCCCTGACTCAGCCCATCATACCCAGGAGTGTGCCCTTGACTGATGCTGCCCCAAGATGCCCTTCAGCCTGCTCTGCTCCTGGCTGGGGCAGTGGGATAGGCCCTAGCCCCTGCTTTGTCACCCACTGGGGTGTTCCTGCAGCTCCCAGCCTCCTGGGCCCAGGCAGCCCTGACACTTCAATACACCTATAACAATACAGTTGTCAACATTTTTTAGTTGCATTGATCCTGTTGGAAGGGTAATATATAACTCATAGATAAATGTACAGCTGCTCACTGTCAGTTTTCATGGTCTTCACAACACAGCCTTTATTGTAGTAGGGGATTTTTTTTCTATAGGATCCATGTGTGAAATAACTAAGCAAAGCATTTATTCTCTTAAAAATAAGGCTACTTTTTCCAATCATACTTACTGTGACAGTACACATCTAGAAAACAAGACTTACTGTAAACTAAGAAGACAGCCACCATTTATCTCCACTCACCTTAATACTTTTTGTGCTCATATTGATAAGCTCCAGTATTCAGTGGTCTCCACCCCTGTAAAAAAATTTAAAAAATAAAAATTTAGACAGTAGTTTCTACTGTTTTGATCTAGGCATATATGTTTGTAATAAAATGGCTTACCAATTAAAGCAATCATTGAAAAGCCTAAGGGCAGTGATAATAATCAATATTCAGAGATTTATAAAACACGCTATGGCATGTTATACTGCATCTGAATTTTACATACAGATACCAACAGTAGGCTGATTTAAAATATATCAGAACATATTTTAAACTGTTAGTGTTCTGCCAACAGAATTGTTTCTATATAGCAGTACATTTAAAAATCACAGTAGCTATACTAGATCTGTGACTACAATGAGGAATATTAAATATAATGCAAACTAATTTTATAAATTTCTCATAGCATGAAGAAACAGGATTGAAGACTTCAACCTTTGTTACTTGGATAATTATGATGTTAATATTCTACTTCTGTAAAATGAAGGGGGTAAGATATATTGATTAGTAACTATGAGTCTTTTTCAACCCAATATTTGGTGTTTTAATTTTATCTCTTAAAATTCAGAGTAATTTCTTTGTTGATTCTGAAAAATGTTGAAACTAATAGTGACAGAGAAAAACAAAACCAAAGCTAAATCTGTTAAAGAACACTTCTAAAATCTACATGGAAGTTCAAACATATATAATAAAATATAAAATTAGGCTGGTTTCAGCTGATGTGAATTGAGATCCAAATTTCATGTTATATTATAAATATATTAATTTTCAACTGTCTTGAGTGTTGAAACTTGAAAACAGATTTACAACAGAATAATAGGCAACCACTACTTCACATAATTGGGTTTGATCCTATGCATAATGAGAGACTCTTTGAATTGAGATCACCTATTACGTCACTGAAAACAACTATGTATAATTCAACTAATAGTATTTACATATTAAGGAACTGTAGGATGCAGTTTAAGAAGGATATATGTAAAAAGAATGTTAGGTATGAGAAAGACAGAAATGCAAGAGTGAAACCTTGAAAGTTCTTTTCCAGTTGATGCTTAGAGGACATGCCCAAATGTTAAAGGTTTCTCAAGTGTTAATCTTAAACTACTCTAGGTAACTGAAATTCCACTGTATGCATTGCAGGTTTCCAACTTAAAAAGGTTAAAAGGATCTATCATACTGAGTAGCCATTTTTACTTCTAAGTACTGATGAGAATCCGTAAGTGCATGTATATTAGATATTCCTGAGAGCTTCAAATGACCTCTAAGGAAAAGAGAGCAGCACCTTTTGCTTCTTTCAGACTATACATAATGATGATACTAGTGACACAGCTCTAACCCAAACTTGTCTCTCAAGCCCCCGCCCAAATAATCACCTGTTCATGTGTCTTTACATTTAATTCTTCCAGGATGTTCCATGAAAATTCAGTTTTACACTGTAGCCCAAGGCGATAGGACACCGTACACCTCTACGATTATCCTTGTATTGAACAGATATTCTATAAAGAACTCTTGGGAGGCAGGGGCGTGGGGTACCCACAACTCAACAACCAATCTTTTTATCACTTATTAATGAGTGACCCAATAATTAGTTAGACTTTTCTGAAAATTGTTACTTTTTTTGTGCATAGCTTCAGTAAAAAAAATTTCCACATCTCATAATAGGCTGTAGTCCAGCAACTATGAAACTCTCAAGAAAGGCAAAAAATTTCATTTAATTTGCTTTAGCAGAAGACAGTTTTCAATCTTGGTATCATTTAACCTAGAAAACATTTCAACTATTGGGTTGTTAAGAAATTGGGGAAGTCCTGGTTTTGGCTTTTCTCGAAGTGATCTATGTTGTCTGAAAGACAGCTCAAATACTACTATAAGAAAGAGTATCTAAAATATCCTGCTTGGACATATGTGTGTGTGTGTGTGTGTGCATATATCCTACATCTTTTGGACACCTCTGTTCATGATATCTAAACTCCTGAGGCTTAAAGGCAAGTTAAGGTATCCCTTTTGTTTTTTCTGATTCGTTCTATTTTTCTCAGGTGTCACAAAATTAAATAATGCCTGGTATAGCAAGTAAACTGATAGACACTCCACACATATGGAACTCTAGACAACACTGAAATCAGACTTCCAAATATTTCTCTAGGTTTCTACAAATTAAGAATTCCCCTGTCTTGTTTGATAGCAATTCATGCCCAACTGACAGACTATCTCACAGCTGTGCAGACTCACCCCTTCCTGACCAACTCCTTTTACGGGGAGCATGATTATTATGTGGTGTGGAAAACACCCTTGGCCATCTTAGCCTCCGCATGCTGGCTCCTTGGGAAAATTAACTTGGTCCTACCTGGAACCAGGACACTGCTCAACACTAATAATCTGAGGGTAAATTTGAGCTCATTTTATGCAAGAGGTTCTGTAAACCAACTGATGTACTTACAGCACTGAAAGAAAATATTTTACTGGTAGTACAGAATAACAATACCTCTGATCACCATTATATCTATACATTTTCATCTCAACCAACTCTTCAGGAATATTCTTCAATATACATGTTCTGACTCAATTTTTGTCCCTTTAGGACATTGGCTTTAGTGCTCTGAATATGCTCTGGGAATGTCTTGTGATCTTGGGCTTTATTGATTGCATACCATCGAAATCCTGAGCTGTTCGGAGAACCATTCATTTCATTTTGGCTTGCCTATGGCAATCTAACAATACCTTAGTGTTTTGCAAACATCACTTTTTTATTTATCTTTATGAGACGACTCTGAAGTAACCTCTTGTCTACCAGCAGAGGAAACTAAGTGCTTAACAATTCTACAAATCAAGTCACATTGGTTTTCTAGTTCAGTGTTTAGAAACAGGAGAATCTGCATTTAATAGCAACCTGTGAAATTATTAACATATGTGGTTTGCTAAGCTTCATACAAGAACTTTGTCAAAAGTGCTAGGACCACATCCAGTTATCGGAGTATTATTTTACATCCACTAGATCAGCCCAAGCCTTATTCATCACATAGTAACATCTTCTCTTGAAAATTCTGCTATATTATTTGGTTTGTCCATGTAGAAGGCAATCTTTTTGATCATGTGATTAAAAAACCCTGTATCATAGTGTCAATTTAAAGGGAACATAACTAAAACTGGATACACAACACGAACAGTGGTATTTCCAAAACTTTAATTACATGTCTGTATAATCTTCAAATGATTTTCATTTAATTTTCAATTTTATAACCTTTTGTGGTCATGTCCTAACTACATAACTGTATAACTATAAAATAATATTGCAAAATAAACCCCAAGATTTCTCTCATGACAGAAATAACCAATATGGAAGATAGAGTAAAAGAAATTTTATAGGTTAATTAACTTTATCAAAACACAAGAAATAAGTTTATTAGAATGCATAAAAAATGCAGTTGTTGATAATCTATTGTAAGTAGTCATTAGTATTATAAGTGTTTTTTATCAATTCCCTCAACTGAATAAAAACCATCACACTGTGTAAGACTAATCATTGTTGGTAAGAGTCTCATGTATTTATGCTGGGAATAACTACTTCATCTAGTTACACCACTCCTAAGTTTGTATTTATTTATGATTATTAATGAAAGTGAAAAATAGTCATATCTGCTCCCTGAAGGTGGTTTTTTTGAGCAGAGAAATAGGAGAGGCTGAGGAAGGGTTGGATGGAAAGCAAAACTATAACAGAGACAGCAGCACTGAACAGCACCGTGGCTCTCTCAGAACCACAGGAACCACAGTACTCCTTGAATCACGTGGTTGAAATATAATGTTGTTATCACATATTTGCATTATTGCAGTACCACCGTAGTAAGAGTAATTAATTACCCATCTTTTTTTTTTCATTGTTTACTACATATCACATATACCAAAGAAATGTCTTATATCCAGGAGAATTAACTGTAAAATGAAAGGGACTATTGATTTTTCATCATTATTAAGGTTTTACCCCCACCAAAAATTTTGCCAGGTGAATGGTAAGTTCATTATCACTGGGATATTTAAGAAATGTTTGACCTACACTGTTCTTTTCAAGTCAATGAAGTTTTCAATATTAACTAAGAGAAACAGATCTAGGGCTTCAGAAATACCTGCATGAGAAGTTGCACAGAAAGCCAGCCTGAAGGATTTACAACCTACTGTTATAAATGATGCAACACCTGGGACCAAACAGTAGGGTGAATTTGATAATAGTAATGAAAGGGAATTAGAGAGGAGAAAAACATAACTTAGTAACTCAATGATTTCCTGCAATATGAATTACTGCTATTATTATTATTGCTTAGAAATTAAAGTAGAACAACTAGTGAAGCAAAGTGTCATTGTTACTGATCTCTTAGAAGGGTGGGAGCCTCTTTTACTGATGTTTCAACTCAAAAAAAGGTTTGGAACGATAAACAACAGAGTCAAAGAGGTGCAAAGACACTTGTAAAAGAAAAAGGCACACAATCTGGAAAGCTGAGACACTTCTTTTTAAAATAGAACGTTTAGGACTGAAGAGAAAATATATAATAAAACTCAGTGAATTTGGAAGTCTGGTAAAAATGTGTTAGTTGTATACAGGTAAAAAATATATGGTGATTATATTGTGTTTTTATAGACTGCTATAAAATCAGAAAATACTTTCCTGGGACTGAAAACCTTGCAAGTAATTATACTCAAATATTTTTAATTCATTAATAAACTGAATCACTGGTGGACACTGGCAAAACAAAACTTAGCTTTGAACAGAATAGTCTGTGGTGCCTCCATGAGATATGTCATGATTAAAGAAAATTAGTTCAGAATTTGATTGCTTTGGTTAAAATTATTAAGTTCAGTCAGGTTCATTACTGATGTATCACTAGAATATGCATTTAAAGGTAGGGTTTGTTTTTTTTTCTGCTGGGCCCTAGGGCACCAAGTGCAACAACATGTATGTCTAAAACAGGAGTCCACCTCTTGCATGAACAGATAACAAAGAAAGGTGCACAGTGTATGTGAACAGCTGCTGGAAATCATTAACCATCCTCTGGTGCTTAATTATTAGAGAGTTCTAAATTCCTTATTTCCTTTCTCTCTTCAGTTAATCGCAAATTCCTCTGTTTCTTGCATTTTGTTCACTGTAACAGCTCAGTATTTTCAAACCAGCATTTCTCCTTTTATGCAATTATCTCCATCTGCTTTGTTTTGCTGTTTTTCTGGATAATTACTTTCCTATAATTAAGGCATAACGTATAACTGTTTCTAGTATCCATTTCCTAAAAAGGATTTGGCAATTAATCTTCAGATTATTAATGACTCCAGATGCATATAACCTTTATTAAAACTTGTACTATGGGACAGGAAAAGGAACTATCTGATGAATGGCAAAAAGCAAAATTCCAACAAAGCAGAATAAAATAAGAGATGCTTCTTAAAAGGTTACTTTTTGAGTAGAGTCCCGGGCTTGAACTCACAGTCTATATATTGCCATAAATTTTTTTAATCTATTTAAATTCCTGGCAGCAGAAACTAAATATAGTATTATCTTATACATACACCAAAGTGGATCTCTGTTATTTATTTTTCTGTCATATAGCGATAGAAAGTAAAATAATTTATCTCATGAAACCTCTACTGAATGTTGCTTGGTTTACAAAAATATTAAAATTATATGTAATACACTGAAGCTATACTTGTTACTAGAATCAATATCTGAATAATGAAGAATGTTATATTCATTGATCAAAACCACTGAATCCTGAATGTATTCTTCAAACTTAATATACTTTAGGGTTTTTAATAGATGCTTTCTCTAAAAATGTTGTTTGTTTTATTTGGGAAGCTTCCTTGCATGGGTTTGCAAGTATGTAAACCATAATTTATAAAGTTTATGCTTTTTTTTGTTTGTTTTTCTAAGATGACATTGAAATTCTAGTGTTAATTTGGACCTCAGATTTAACTAATGCACTATGCTCCCATTTTACAGAAAAAATATTTGTGGTATTCTACACAAAAGAGACATCACAATATAAGGATTTGTGTTGAGACATATTGTTCTCCAGCCTATCTTATAACTTTCTCTCCATAAACCACTGTTGCATAATGTTACATCACAGGCTTGTAAGGCCCTTTCAACAGTCCTTAGAACAGGAGCATGATGGTCAATAAAGGATAGCATTAGTAAAACAGGTTTATATTAATATAGTGTTACAAAACCAAGAAAAAAATTCATATTTTTAAGATGTTAAAAACTGGCTTTTATGCACCTGTAGTTCACAATGGGTGTAAAAGATTAGCCTGTTCATAAGCAATTCTCAAACTCTTAAGGCCAGAGACCATATTTTCATAATCTCTGATACTGAAACAGTGTTGCAACTACTGCACAAATACGGCAGAATCATTTCATACAAAATAATATAAAAAATATTCTGAAATCAAGAATTACATGGAAAATTTAACTTACAAAGATATCAACATGTATGATGCCAGTAATACAGAAATAAATCTCAGACTGTTATTTTACTTCTCTTCTTTCAAACAGGTGATGAATTTTGAAATCTACAGTGGAATCCCCCAAATCTGAAGTCAACATTTGCATATGTTTGTCTGTAATTTTAAGATACTCTAGAGAAATAAAATATTTTGCTGACACTCAAAAAAAAGTGCTACCTTTACAAACAAAGCAAATGCTCTTGGTTGCAAGGTTTTAAACAACAACACACAATTGTCAAAACTGCATTTGCTCACAACAGAAAAAATATGTACAATGCAGTTGCAATTGCAGCATCTAAGTTATATACAACACTAAGTTTAGAAGCATATAGCCTTGTCAATTTTTTCAAGACTTTTCAAGCACATTTGCTTTCATCCAACTGCCATTTATAATGAGCCATTCCAGTTTCATATACTGTCAGAGGGATACAGAGAGCAGAAAGAAAAAGTGGAATTAACTATAATTACCCTTAGTCATAAAAAGGAATGAAATATCTGCTTTGTTCTAAAGAGGGTCTTATTTCTTCATTAAATATACATGTGAAGATATTTCTACAGTTTTGAACACTCTGAAAAGAATTACTGTAGTCCTTAAAAATAAAAGGAAAAAAAATAAAAAAGAAGAGGATCAGTTTATTACATTTGTGAAGAGTTTGGAAATATATGAAATAATATGTGCCCTGAAGAAACATTATCATATTATGTGTCTTTGATAGATTTGTAAAACCTGATTTGTGTTTCAATCAGTAATATTTGTCTTTTGAATTCTTTTAATCAATAAATACAACTGCTATATACATTCCCTGAGGCAGCAGTTGCCACAGAAAAGCACTTTCCATCCAAGGAAACAACTTTAGCAAGGCTGTATCTTGTTGCTTTTATGAAAACTTGTAATAGATTTTATTAGTAACTTTGTCATATAACACAGTCATGATGCAGTTCCCATTTTCTCAGACAAATTGCACATTCCTTCTTTCTTATGCCATAGGAATAACAAAGGATTTTTTTATTAAGCTACAATTATGGGCAAATCCAATCCTATTTTTTGAAAGGCAGCCAATAAATTTTGCACCTCTCCTCTGCACAGTCACAACTGTGCAACTGCGATGATTAAACGTGTGTGACTCCAAGGGGAGAAAAACATCCCGAGTACCCTGCACAAAGTTGTAACCTAGCCATTATTATGATGAATTATAAAGAGGGAAACTGTTCAGCTTACACCAATATTGGGAGAAAAAATGGGAGCTAAAATCCTCTATTTTCCAATGTACAGCAAATTAAAGACTGAACCATTTATGTTATTAAAGTTTATATTATAAGGTTGAGAAATTTAAGGGATTAGAATATTTGTAGAAGTAAGAACATGAATCATAGCCATACCAGTTTTACTAAGAGAATACATTATGCTATTTTATACCATGAAGTTCCTATTTAATGGAGAGTCAAAAAAGTTGACAGTTGTATTGCAGAGAGACTTCCTGAAAAAAATAGTTTTTAAGACACTTATATATCACCTCACAAGCACAAGAGTCTGGCAAAATGTAGTCATAATACAACAAAAGCACTCTCAGTACGCTGCAATCTATTCAGAGTAGAATTCAGTATTTTGTCATAGAGAATATGAAGAAATAATGCTTTTTATCAAACCATGTAAAAAAATCTTTGATAAATACTTAATATAAGGAAACTTTATAAATATCTCACTTTTTCTGATAAGGTAACGTCACTTCCAAAGTTAGACACAAAGACTCAAATGATTGAAATTCCCCTAAAACGAAACATTTTTTTAAAGACTACAAGTAAGAAATAAATGGGTTGGGTGTCTGAAGAATTACATTACAAACCTGTGTCCCAGTCACAAGTAAGGTAATAAAAACTATTTAAAGCACTGTATTAAAATCTTCATAACTTGGGTATCTGAAGTACTAATGGGCATCTTTCATTGACCTGCTTAAAAAACGTAGGTTATAAAGTATTAAAATATTACACTGAACTAGATGCCTGTTAAAGAGATTGCACTTTTCCATAGTAGAATGTGGGTTTTAGTTATATTTTTTTTAAACAAAAACACTGTTCTCATTCTGAATGTGTGATCAGTCTGTACATCTTTTAAAGTCTATGACAATCCACATCATATTTCTTTAAGCATAACAGTAAAGATATTAATTGCTCTTAAACGTAATGCCATAAAGTATATTTATTATATAATTGTATTTACTGTATTTAATTATTAAGTATATGAGTATGAAAAGACTCTGCCACACTTGATAGGATACCTATTTAAGAGTCCTTTATTTGCTAATTTCGGTCATACCCAAAACCCACAGCTGTGTTAATTCCACACGTATTTTATCCATATGTATTTATGAGACAAAAAGATTCATATATTACTTTATCTACATCAACATTAACAAGTAACACAGCACAATATAAGGAAACGAAACATCATTTTTCAGGACCTGATACATCTTTTTACCGGATGTTGTTTTGAATTCCTTGAACAGGACCATACCTTCACATTCAGCTTAGTCTAAAAAGAACTCTTTGTGGGACTATCTAAAGCACAACAAATGAGGATAATCGGTAGATTTGCTTCAAAGCACACTTCTGATCATTCTGCTAGTGTAGGCATAAGCAGAGACTCATCTTGCATAGGCTGATGCTGTCCTGAACTGATTGGGAAGACAGGGAAACTACACAGCCATGACTATGTCATGCAATGCTTATAACACACTGTGCATGGCATTTTAGCAATATTCAAGAAGTTCCATAGCTGGATTTCCCATATCCCTCTTCAGCCACTGCACATGTAGAGCCTTGTAATACATACAAAACCAGCCCCAAACCAATAATAATCGCCTAAAGTAATGAGAAGCTTTAACAGTAATTTCTGTGGGGGTACAAAAACTAGGAAAGTATGTACAAATACGTGCAATAGCGTATAAAGAGATTTAACAAGGGCATTGGAATAACTAGAAAATGGCTTTCACTAAATATAAGGCAACTAAATACTCAGAATATAATACCAAACATCAGAGTAATAACAGGATAATATCAGTGGTGATGAGTGAATAATTTTGTAGAAAAATCTTAAAAAGATAAAGTTGTAGAAAATTTTCATGTTCAGTAAAGATTTTGGTAACGATCATAAACCATGTTTGAGGGCAATGTTGTATGAATTCACGCCTCTTCCTCCAAGGGTAAAGTTACTTTTACTTTCTTTTAAAAGAAACTGTTCACTTTTCAAAACCATTAATGTTCATTTGCTAGCAACTACCAGTATCGTCAATACCACTGGAACACAGTAAAATTTAGTTGGCTTTTATGGTAAATTTGGTGATACAGCTGATGATATTCCACCTCCTTACTTCCACTGTAAAAACATGTATCTGAATATTTTCTACTGCTCTTAGTAAGTAAATTGCCTTCATCTGAATGCCATGATTAATTAAAGATGACCTATATTTCATTAAATCTATTTGTCAAAAATTTTTTGGATAGGAGTTGATGTGCTTTTCTTATTCCTGTTTAAATACAGAGTGTACTACAATCCTTGACAGAAGACCAAGCTTCACGTTTACACCTAGAATTTTCATTAATTCCTTTTTCAGATATAGGCCTGATTCCATATATATTTTATACTGAAATCAATGAGATCATTCATTTTTACTTTAGTGTAAGCTACCTATAATGCTGTGCATTATTTAAGTCACGCCAAATTGAAAACGCAAGTACAGCTGATTTTTGTATAACCTGCTCTTAAAGCTGATTGTTTTTCATTGATAGCATTGTCCTCTGGGCAACTGAAAAGCACAAATGACTCTAACTTGTCAGAATTTTCTACAGAATTTTCTTTCTTTTATGCCTTTGAAACTCCTAGTATTTTAAATACAGTAGAAAAAAAACCCTCTAATTTCATAGCATGAAGTTAACAAGAACTTCCACTTGTTATATCCTTGTAAATTTTTCACCCTATTTTTAATCCCAAGCTAAAAAAATATCACAACAAATCCAAAGAAATCACACAAATACTGAAATGAAGGCAGAACTGAAGGATAGAATTAATTTAAGAAACAGGATGGAGAAGTAAGAAGACATTAGGACAGCATGATAGGCAAAGAGGCAATAAGGAGTCTGCAATTCAGAGATCCGCAGAAGACAACACAAAGGGCAGAAGATAAAATAATATGACAGGTGAGGAATGAGTGGGGTGTTATTACACAGAAGAGAAAGATGGACCAAAAAGGATAAGAAAAGATGATATCACATGAACATCTGATGACTCAGATGAATGTGTCAGCACTCCAAACACAGAAGTCAGACAAACTAGATGGGAAGTAAAATACACTTTAAGTATATATTGTACTTTATTTTACTTCAGTAAGAAAGATCAGATTAGGTGAAAAAGAAGAAAGTTTAATTTTCTTTTTTTCTGTGATCCATACTTTTTACTTAATGATGCTCAGACTTCACTTCTTTGCTTCTCCCTTAAATGGATTATGTTTTATGTGCTATTTAATTAATAAACCTGCATATTCTTGATCAATAATGAGACATAACTGACACATTCTAGCGATCTTATTTTTTTGGTAGTACTGTTAACTAGTGCACTAGGAGAGTTTAGTTTTATTCAGTGCTTTATGCAAGTCTCCTGTGACTTTTTGATAGATGTAGCTGCAAGGTGTAAGTGGATCTAAAATTATTTAGACCCAATTACCTGTGCATTGGGAGCCACTTATTTTAAATTGGGAGATTCTGTTTCATCACATCTTTAATATACTGCAAGAATATTACACTAGCAAGATCAAAGACTGTTAGAAAGTTAGGTACGAAATAACCCAAATAATGAGCAAATCTTGGAGTTTCTATGTTCTATCCTTCACTCTTTCTTGACTTAAATAAAATTTGGTCTCTCTTGGTTGTAGGAATGGATTCTCAGGCACTGAAGGAAAGAAAGTATAAGAGGCACCAACATTTTTAAAAAACATTAAAAACCAACAAGATAATGAAGTAAATAAAGCAGAATTATAGATGTTTAAGAGGTTAAAAGTTATATTTACTATATCAATAACAATATGAAAAGTGTGAGGTACACGGCCTGCACTACTTCAGCAGCCAGTATACATGCAACTGCTGAATAATAGCTTTTGCTCCAGAAGTTTAGTATAATGTAAATTGTAATGTGCTTATAAACTAGACATATGAAAGGTACATCAGAGACACAAATGTAGTGTCTTGTCCAAGATCACATAGCAGGTGACTGTAGCCAAAGCAAAGGCTATTGCGCTGACAAGAAAGAAGCACAATAAATATTAGCATGTGCTTGACTTAAACCTAAACATAAGCACTCAGATAATATAATCTCTGTAGAAGTATTCTGTAATGTTGCAACCACTACTGTGTAGCGCTAATAACTTTTTGTAACAGAGAAGTATAAATATGTAGAAAAAAAAGCCATAATCCCAAAGGAGTAAAGGGAAACCTGTCCAGTGGTTGTATAAACAGGGAGCAGTATCTGTAGTAGTAGTATCTGTAAGATTGAACAAATGAGAGAGGTGGCTGATGGAACCAGAAAAATTCTGAATAAGCAAGACAGATGCCTGCAGAAACCACAAGTCCTGATTCCTAAAATAAAATGAAGCATGCCAAGAACAAATGAGATCACCTTTTTGTTTGCAGAAGGGGCCAAGAAGCATAAAATACCAGCTAGAAGAAGTGCAGAAGAAAAAGACTGACTGATTCAAATCCTGCCTTCATCACACACCTCTCAGGACTGGCCACCTCATCCGCAGTAACTGGAAGTTTCAGGGAGAGCAGTCATCAATGCTAAGCAAGCAGCAGCTTCATCACCTCTGTGGTATTGTATTCCCTCAGCTAATTTTGAATAAACGTGTTAAGGACTTCCGGTTTCATTTTGTAGTTGCAATGACTAAGAAGATTTCGAAGTAAGCACTGGCTATGTGTATTATCGGAAAATATCAATATGGTGAATTGTTGTTTCCAAGTTCCAAGAAATCATTATTTTTAACATTTTAATGAATGATTTAGAGCTATAATGTAGTGGATCATGAACTTTTCAGGGCATGTAAAGTCACATAATTTTGTTACATAAGTTGTGTGATTATGATTTATGAGACCAGAACTGTAATCTGAATACATCACAGAAGAATAGTTTCAGATAGTCTACATGAAATTTAATGTGCAAAGTTTATACACTTGAGTAGAAATATTCTTCAAAAATGTATTAAAAGTTAATAAAACTGGGTAACATACTCTAACAACACCAAAAGGACTCATGATGTTAGAAATTCCAAAATTAATCCAGTGTGCTGTGCTGAAATCAGTTCAACCTTATAATATAGATCTCAGAAATTGCTATTTAAGCTTGGTTAACATGTATTTCATAAGCATAGAAATAATTATACCACTACTAAAAGATTCTACAGATGACCTAGATACTGATTCATTAATTTTTTGTCCTGTGACAAAGGGCTGACTTTAAAGCACTTTAACAAAAATTACCAAGATACAACTGTTTTGGCATGTGGTATTCTACAGCAGGTAACTCAATCTGGAAATGCTTACAAATAACTTTATCACATAGGTGAAATTTTCTTTTTTTAAATAATGCATTATTTTACTCACAGAACAGAAACACAATCTCTTAATATNTTTTTTTTCAGATAGAAACATTCAAAATACAAACCTGCAATTTTCCATGTGCCACATCAAGCACTTTTCTCTTTGTGAAGACACCCAGGGAAACAGAAAGTCAGGAAACCTCAGAAATGGGACAGAGTGCAGGTAACAAATATAAGCAGAATGTACAGATTCATAATCATTTTACATGCAATTCTTTAAGCAAGCAAAACTGTTTTTTAATTCAGTGAAGCTACTAAAAAGAAAAAACTTACTCTTTATGCTAATAATATGAGAATAAAGGTTTTTCTTTGCTGCAAGTCTTGGCTTTTCCAACAGCCTGACACAACTGACTGCATTCTCCCACTGGATCAGACCATGTGTTCACGTCTGCACTGGTATCCTGTCTGACAGAAGGCCTGCAATCAGTCACTGCAGAGCATGGTAGAGCACTTTTCTGTGAGCATCTATGGAACATACCTAAACGCAGGAGAACGGCTTAAGGCCTGAAGAGAAAGGATTTAAAATGGTTTCTTCAATGTATTTCCCTGTGACATTTTATAAGCAGTCAAATATGACTCTGCTGTGTGGTGGAATTGAAATAACAGGAAAACCTTATTCTTCTGAAAAGTCAAAATCAACCAGAATAACATGACAGTAAATATGAATTTTGCCCATATGCCCCCCAGCCTATACTAGACATATACACATTACCCTTTTTGAGCATTACTAAATATCCATTGCTAAAAAATTACCTTTTTAGCAAGTTCCATAGTCTAAAAGTTGTGTTTAAGAAGTGTGATTTAATAGAACCTTTTTGTTATACTGTCCTGCAGGCAGCCCTCCAGTATACTTTTACTACAACATTTATTAATTACATTTTCTAAAGCCATTTTTTTCCTAAGAGAAATAATCACAATATTCCTGTACTTTTCCTCCTAAGCATACAAAGATACATATGCATTTTGTAGTATTTAACGACAGCACTCTACGTATCGACACTGATTTCTTTTGATTCACAAAATTGCATTTTACTCTCCCTCTGATTTTCTACAAGACTGTCTGATTGGTCCTTAGAATAACCAAGAAAAATATTTTCAAAAATCCACTGACTGAGCAATTTTCTTGATATAAATTAATTCAGTTACACTTAAAGTAAATGCACTAAAATAATTAATGCTACCTGGAGATCTAATATTTAATAATTATTAAAAAAATTAATACAGTAAATACAGTTAACTATTGAAACAATTTCTCTGTACTGAACACTCAAAAGTTACCAGAGATCATCTTCAAATCTTATGTATGCATACTCTCCTCAAAAAGGTTTGCATTTGTTTTCAAGCAAAATTAGATAAGCTACGGTTCTCTTCAGGCTGTAAACTGAAAATTTGGGATACAACAGATTTTGTCTTTCTAAAACGTTGCATAGCTGAAAAAATGGAACCAGAAGGTAAAAACAGCTTGCATAATAAAAACATTTTGTGTTCTGCAAGTTATGAATCTTCATTTTTTATTGAAGGGCTGTCATCTTATAATGTATTTAGGTGTTTCTTACAAAGTTAGTCTGAGCAGATATTGAAACACATTCAAGACTGAAAATTGCAAGGTAGAAGCATTTTATGGAGCTGAAAAGCATTACAGCCTGAAAGAGTTTATGTTCATGACCTTAGTGCAATCAGATATATGACACAAAAGCTTTCCTATGAAGTTTTCCATTCTACTCCTCAGACATAATTACTCTCAATTACTGCCCATTGTTTTCAAATTAACCTTCAGGACACTATTAAATGATTTTTATTTTTGTCCAACTACATACCTTGAATAAATACTGCATAATTGAGCTGTTAATTATACATGTAGTAATTATTATTGAAGAAATAGTATTAAAGTGTAGAATACAATCAAATAAGTATAATTATATTTAAATAAGAGTATCTGACAGTAATGAATAAGTACAATAAAATTGTCTTAAAGTTGGCAGAATTTCAAATGGATGCTCTTTCATGTAGATGAAATAATGCACTCCTCTCATTCCAATATGCAACTAAATATGCCGATTTTACTGTCATTTAATCAAAAGCAGGTGTAAAACTGCCATAAGCTAAAAAACGTAATTAATGTTGTTCAAAACAACTACAAATCTTTAATTTCCACATTGTATTGTTTACCGATTATTCAACTTAATTTCATTGGGAATAACTTTAGGACTACAGGCAGGAATGTATTGTGTTTAAAATTATGGTCTATAAATCACAACAGGAAAAAAGAAAAGGCGTTTTTCTCCAAATACTGCAGTGAAATTTTATTCATCTGTTCTCCAACTCAGTGTCCATATGGCTAAGAAGCTAAAGTAGAATTACCTTTGTACTTTTCTATTTCAACATACTCAAGTATGTAAATATAAATAAAAATCTTTCACAAGGTTGCCCTACAAGGACCCTATACACACAGAATTTCTGAAGGGTTTTTTGTCAGTTCCCTGACTCAAGCACATTAATCAGAATTTTGACTCTTCTGCAAACCTTGCAAAAGATAACTGGAGGCTGTTCATTATTAGCTGCCACAGCTTTGCTACATAAAACTTTTCTTTACATAATGATGAAAACTAAAACATAAAAAGCTATACATGTTACCAAAATAATTCCAAATCAAAACATTAAACAATATTTAATAGATTTTTTTAATGAAACTGTTTCTATTCCTTAGAAAGTATGTTAGCCTTTGTACTCATCTAAATTCAATATATGTTAAAGATGGG
>VXBZ01003798.1:159440-184302 GCA_013399135.1 Heliornis fulica
AGCCCCTTTTTATTTCCCCATACACTGCAGAAATATATATATATATATATATATATACACACACAAATTTATGACTAGATGTAACTCCTATCAATCAACAGGAAAACACATTTCATAATGAGTCTTTTTTAATAGAAAATCACAGTTAACAGAGAATGTAAAAACAGACTTGAATTATTTGAATATATGGTATATGGTAAAAGGTAAATGCAGTCTAATATTTTACAGAAGAAATGTACAATACCTTATGGCTAGAAAACCAAAATTTTCAAGAAACAGCAAAGAAAACTGTTTCTCTTCTTCTTTTTTTAAACAAAATATTTCTCTTTTGTGTTTTAAATTCGAGTCTTGAAGGTTGTAAGTTCTGCAGGAATAGCTAAGTACACTGATCTAGTGTATGCTTTGTATGTTGGGTATCAAAAATTTACATGTCAGCAGAAGAATTTTCATTTTGCTATACAGAAAATGTTAAATGAATGACTGCCAATAGTTTGTTTTAGCAATGGAGACTCCAAAATGACACACCTCACATTTCNGAAATTATTTTCAAGATCATCTTCATTTTCATTGAAAGCATACAGACAAATTCTTGGTTGCAGATTTAAGCTTAGAGCCCCTTTTTATTTCCCCATACACTGCAGAAATATATATATATATATATATATATACACACACAAATTTATGACTAGATGTAACTCCTATCAATCAACAGGAAAACACATTTCATAATGAGTCTTTTTTAATAGAAAATCACAGTTAACAGAGAATGTAAAAACAGACTTGAATTATTTGAATATATGGTATATGGTAAAAGGTAAATGCAGTCTAATATTTTACAGAAGAAATGTACAATACCTTATGGCTAGAAAACCAAAATTTTCAAGAAACAGCAAAGAAAACTGTTTCTCTTCTTCTTTTTTTAAACAAAATATTTCTCTTTTGTGTTTTAAATTCGAGTCTTGAAGGTTGTAAGTTCTGCAGGAATAGCTAAGTACACTGATCTAGTGTATGCTTTGTATGTTGGGTATCAAAAATTTACATGTCAGCAGAAGAATTTTCATTTTGCTATACAGAAAATGTTAAATGAATGACTGCCAATAGTTTGTTTTAGCAATGGAGACTCCAAAATGACACACCTCACATTTCCATTAAATACCAGATTCTATCACCTGGCAGAGAAAATAAAGGTTTTTATAGTTCAATCAAAATGGAATAAATATTGAAGGATTAACCTGACTTTACACTTGTGTGTGCTCTGCTTTGCATCTTCCATTCTTTTGCTAGTGGTACTGATTTTTGTGAAAGGCTGGAAAAAAGAGAGGCATACTTGTCAGAAAAAAAATCAATGCCAGTTTTCTCATAAAACAAACTGCTGTTGAGGAATGCCACTAAGTATGTTTTGCTGCTTGCTTTTGAAATGGAATATGTAAGCAAAGGGACAGTTCTACGTTTTGTTCTCCACCTCAATATACTGATTTGCAGCAAGACGCATATATGACTTGCCAAGTCAAGTTCTATATGACTTTTGCTCATATATGAGCAAAAGTTTCAAACCAGTATTTTCGGTGTATTGACCATAATCAGGTTGCTTTTTACAACAAAATCAATAATGAAAGGAGAAAATATGTACCACCAGTTTTGACTCAGACTTTTGAAAAAAAATATAGCAGTCTTGTTTCTTGAAAAGAGTGATTCTTCAAAAATACAGTTGAGATTTTTGTAGACATACCATAGGAATAACCATGATATGCTTTTGAATATATTGGAATCTGTCTAAATTCTACTGTATCTTCTACACTGGTATCACTCTTTCCTGCTCCCTTCCCCCACTTACAGATGTGCACTTTTGGGAAAAAAATGCTCCAGATCAGCCCCAGCTGCCTCTTCTGTTACTAGAATCTGTTTGGATTTCCTGGCACTCTTGCAGTCAAGGACAAGAACTTACTATGTGAGGCCAACTGGCACCAGAAGCATTTCTGTGGTGAAACTTTTTGTCCCTGATGGTGATCAAACACTAGGACAGGCTGCTTAAAATAACCGCAGGAGGTTCTATGTTCTCCATTTCTGGACATGCCCTAGACAAGGCCCTGAGCAATTTGCTTCAGCTAGACCCATCTGAGGAGAGGTCAGTTTACATGATCGCACATGATGACTTAAAAAAAAATAAAATTCCTCCTCTCGTTTTGGCCACCTGTTTGCCTAATTTCAGGTTTTTGTCAAGATCTCCTCTACATTCAGTAAAATTAGGGAGTTTCTCACTACTGCAGAAGGACATTATTTTGTGCTTCTTGAATTATCAGGCCTTCCCGATTTCAAGTGTCTACTGCTTTTCCCTGTACATGACAATAGACAGTAACTTCTCGCTCCAATACATACCTAGATTGAATCTTTCATTCAGAGTTTAAGTTGTGGGACATTATTTCTTCACTTTCAAGTCTTTTGAAAGCCCAGCTCAGTTCTTGGAGTCTTAGCAACACTGGTAAGCCTGAGAAATAACTCAGAAACAAAGTAGGGGCAATTTGTTTAGGGCAATTAGAAAAAGAGACAGAAAGAAGAAAGGATACAATTAGGTCTTCTCAAGAAGAGTAATGTTGTCAGGAGCTTTTTTTTCCTTCCAGATTTTGAATTATTTTAATAAAATTGGATATTTTAATGTTATGTACTTGCAGAATTCCATTTGATGCCTTTCTCATTCCACACCATATTGAACTCCAGTTTGACCTTCTCTTTTCTAACCTTATTCCTGCAGGACTAGGCAGCATCTCTCTACCCCTCTTGGGTCACCTGCCTCTACTTCCCCCTCTTGCATGCTTCCTTTCTAAGTCTGAGCTCAGTCAGAAGCTCCTTGCTCACACGCACGGGCCTCTTGCTGCCTTTGATCAAATTCAAGTAATTATCTCCAAATGCATGACAGATTCCATTCACAAGACAAACTTCAGCAAGAGTGAAGTACATAGTCACAGAAAAAGATAAACAAACACAAACCCCCAGCACTGTGACAAGTGACTGGAAAGTACTATAAAGAAAGCTCTGCCAAATTCAGTTATTTGTCCATGGAAAAAGCAGCACAGACAGTATGTCTAACTTACAAGAAAAACTTGTCATTAATTTTCAGGAGACTGGAGAAAAAAACCCAGCTGTTCTAAAATAAACAAAAAAACCACACCCCAAATCAAAACCACTAGTATAAGCTCCCTAAGTAATTGTTTTAATTGTTTTGGATTTTTTTTTTTTTTTTTCCCCACTGATGCTAAGACATGTTCCTTTAATATTTCTTGATATTTTGGGATGTGGAAGCATGAACTTGTATATAAAACACTGTCATCATTGTTCCAAATTTTTTCATGATGGCTATATTCCCAGTTGTTGATTCCAGACATACTTATTTTCGGCATTTTTTTATTGTCTACTATGAACTGGCAGTACAAATTTACTGCTTAATCTAAAATATGTTCTGCCTGTCTTTGGCACGAAAGCAGAAGAGCACTTAATGAAATTTATGCTAACAAGACCTAGATTCAGGTGCAAAATGCTTAACACAAACATATCTGAGGTGGATTCCATTATTAAAGTAAACATGTTCCTTCACTCTATTATTTTTTTTTTTTAAACAATCTAAGAGTTAGGGACACAGACAGACTATACGAGGTCAATATTATTGTAGTAAACAGACAGTAGTAATTTACACTATTAACCACTTAACTATAATAGAACTGCTTGTTCTTATTTGGTTACACATCCCACTGGTTAAAACACATTGATTTATTATTCTCTCATGAGACATTTGAATTAGGCATACAAGTACAGAATGTGTAATATTCTTTTAACTTCCTAGTCATAACATTGAAAAAGCTAGCATTGCTACATACTAAACAGCTCAAATGTGGGGCAGACAAAAATACTTCAAATAAGTAACTTTCATGTATGTAACGTATAGAGAAATATAAACCATAAATGACTAAAAACTGAAACCAACTTCACCATTCTCCATTTACTATTGCAGGTAGGAAACACATAATGAACAAGGTTTTACTGTGCTTGGGTTTAATTCTTTCTTGCATAAATCAATGGTTAGTTTTGCCTACAGTTGCAATGAAAAGTCTCTTGCTTCACATCTTTTGAATTTATGAAGCCTATATTCTTCTGAACAGCCTCCTACAATTTACTCACAAAGGCTCTAACCACATATGCAAACACACACCTACACACATGCACACCTTCTTCCACATTTAATGGCCTCTTTCAGTTTTCAGTCATATGACAGTCAAATGCCTTCTCAGACAGTTTTGGACATTCTTTTCATACTATGTGGCTACACTCACATTAGTCTTAACTGCTGTTTTAAGTGAGGATGATAAATCAAATTAAGATCACAGAATCACAGAATCATAGCATGCATTAAGTTAGAAGGGACCTTTAAAAGTCACCTAGTCCAACTGCTGCAACATCTTCAAAAGATCTGGTTGCTCAGAGCCCAATCAAAGCTGACCTTGAATATCTCCAGGGATAGGGCCTGCACCACCTCTCCAGGCAAACTGTTCCAATGATCTACCACCCCTATATTGAAGATTTTTTTCTAATATCCAACTTAAATCTCCCCTTTTCCAGTTTAAAAACATTACCCCTCCTTCTGTTGCTACATGCTTTTGTGGACAGTTCTTCCACAGCTTTCTTATAGGCACCTTTCAGGTACTGGAAGATCAGGATTGAAAAAGGTTAGATCCTTCTATCTACCGGTAAGGAAGCAGTTCTTTGGGATTTAAACATTCAAATATTCTTATTTCTTTATATTTATTAATTATATTTTGCAAAACATCTCATAAAATGTTATGGGAATAATAATTTCACCTAAACTTGTCCAGTATTATTGGAGAAGTCTTTACAGAGACAGAGGAGGAGCACTATCCATTTTTTTTCCAAAGTGAGCCTTTTCTGCATTTTCCTCTGTCTATAATCTCTCATAAATACCCCACAGCCCTAGCACTGCAGTGACAGACATGATGTCTCCTGAAGGTGCAGCCGAGCAGGTAACAGGAGTGAGGACTGACTTCAGATTTAGGCACAGCCAGTGGTTTTTGTGTTAGTTGAGAATTTTGCTGTCAGTCCTTTCACTGCTGTACAACACAGAAACAAACGGAGACATAAGCTAAGTGTCAACTAGAAGGCAGAAACAGATGAGAGCAGGGAAGTTATGATCATATTTACCTGCATTAGTAAGAAAGACTTCAGGAAGCCTATAAATTAAATGTTAAGGAAGGTCAAAAGAACCAATAAATGACATTCAATAACTTAATTCCCTTTCATGCAAAGTTCTCAGATGCCATGATGTTGTTACAGTACTATAATATGAACTGACACATACAAATATGTTCTATTTCAGATATTTAACTTGTAGAATAAAGACTTTTAAAAGAAAACTGTCACATTGCATACATTTCTAATAAAATGTGGGCTACTTGCCGTTGTTTGAAAACTGCTCCAAGGAGCAATTTTTAAAATAATATTTATTCACCTTTTCCAGAACAAACTCTAGTTAACTTGTTTTATGATTTGAAATTATGTTTGGAATTATAGGAAAACTAAGAATTACACTCACAGTGGGATTGATTGGTAAACTATGTACAAACACTAAACTATATTCCAACTTGTGTTACATTAAACTGTAACATTTACCTGAATAATTTTCACCTGCATTTTTCAGAAACATGGGCCTGCAGTTCACGAATTTAAAGAAACATTATCTTTAGCTGGAGGCATGTATACCTTCTCTTTTGGGAATAGAAACAATTGGAATTTTCCATATCTTCTCTCCACTATACAAAATAACAACAAAAATACCACCTCCAAAATATTTTTATTTTTTCGAAAAGGTTTCTCATATTAGTTCTTACAAGCATGCAAGTAGCCAAGAAACGGCAACAAAAATGGTACAAAACACAAACCTTTGATTAATTTCAAATACTTTTACTCAAGAGTAGCCTCTGAAAGACTTCAAACAGAGACTTTAGCACAGAAGAAATCTAAAGGACCAATAATACACAGTTTTCAAGCACTGGGGAATCAAAGAATATCGGTCAAGGATCATAATTTCACAATATGCTACATTTTTTGACCTTTAATTCAAAAAGCTTTTCACTAATTGTCTACAAACTTCCACCTTCTCCTTTGTCTACTTATGAATTTTTTGGAAAAAGAAAATCCGACCAAACAGATTTGAAGGAAGTAGGCTTATAATAAGGCTGGCTGTATGTAACCAATTAAAAAACTAAGCTGCAGAAAAGACATTTTTTTAGAGTAGCTAAGAGATAATACACTACTGTGAAATAATTCAGGGTTATACTTGCTGATGATAAAGTGATTTGTTCTTTTTTTTTCACTGCAGTATTTCTTTAGTGATCTTTAAATGACATACAGCTGGTGAACACTTGTTAATAATTCCCACTTTAAGGCATTACAAGTAAAGAAACATGTTCCACTTAATTTTGAACTATTAAAAATTATAATATGTAAATGTGTATTTTTTCTAGAGTAAGTTGTCTTATTGGCTAATGCAGAGGAAGGTATATGAGCAAATTTTGACTCTGAAGAAATTATTTTAAATTTATTTCATTTCTTAAGGAATTTTAGGCTCATGGCCTGTTATTGTACTATACTAGTAGAGTACTAGTGAAGTCAACACAAGCTGGAATTAGAATATTAAAAAAGCAGCGTGCAAATAACCTGAATGTAGAAAGTATCAGAAATCAGAAATGCAGAGGGGAAAAATATTCTAGAGGGACTAGATCCTTGAGAATCTGTTTGTCACATTCTGAACTCGTGAGTCAGACTTGTGAGTCATTCCAACTTGGTGAAGTCTGTTCCAAATATTGTTCTAATGCTTTTTTGTAAACTACTATTATTCAAATTTTTAGAAACTGACAGTATGTTTAAACCAGAAATATTTTCTGAATAAAGTAATTCCTGATTCAAGGTTTCAAGTCCCTTTTCTATGAACACAGGACAGTTAAAGGGGAAAATATATTAAGATGAGAGAACATGCAGAATTTTTAATAGGGTAAACTAGGTATTTCCTTGTCATTTATTTCAGAAAAATGTCTCACCACCAGAAACACTACAGACATGGAAGATGGTAAACAGTACTTTTTTTTTTAAGTAACAATTCCAAATTATTGGTCAGAAAACTGTTTTCCAGTGAGCCTAGTTAATCTGCTAGAGGGTACAATAAGAAGTAGGAGGATTTATTGTAGAATAGGGAAGAGCTGCCAGTGTTATGTAAGAGGAAATTGTGTCTTCTACATGTAATGGTTACCAGTAAAGTTAAAAAGAATGGACATAGACAGGATTGATGTTAGCTATAGCGTAATGAATTGCCAAAAGTATACCAATATGGCTATTCAAAGTCTCCTTGGTAGTATGGGATATGAAAGGCCGTTTTTCAGATTACTGAAAAATGCAGCACAGGAACAAGTGATTAGCTTTCCTATTTCAGAAACTCACTTGTAAAAACCAAGGTGACATTAATGGTGAAAGATGATTATAAAAAAATAGTTAAATTTTGAATTTTGAAAAAACAACATAAAGAATCTGAAATTCAATAATCTTCACATCTCAGATATTCATTCTTATCTCAGCCTATTTAATACCCCTATTCTGCATACAAACAGTTCTCTATTACAACAGTTAACACAAAAACTACCCAGTAACAAATTTTGGGTTCTGTCTTTTAAATCTGTCCCTCTCTCCTTGTTTAACATTTTTAGTCTTCAAAATGTGCCAAGTGATAAAGACTATTTCTCAACCCAAACTTCCAAGTTTGTTACTTGAAAGTCCTACTCTGACTTTTAATTTGTGCATGTTGCCTCATGTCCTGTGAGTGTGCAGTACTGAGAAATCTGGCTTCCTCTCCTTCACTCCCTTGCATCAGGTACTCAAACACATCAACAGGAAACTCGCCAAGACTGCTCTTCTCCAGCCTGAACAGTTTCAGCTTCCTCAGCCTTTCCTCTTATTAAAGATGCTCCAGTCCCTTAATCACATTTGTGGTGCTGTGCTGGACTCACTTGTGTATGTACATATCTTTCTCGTACTTGGGAGCCCAGAACTAGACACAGCACTCCAACTGTGCAGAGCAAAGCAGAGGAAAACACACAGAAATACACTTGTATTCAGTAGGCTGCTTAATGACTAAAAAAGGACAGAAGAGAAATTTCTGAGAGTTTATTTATTAATCTGCTGTCTTTAGTGAGATGCCATCCTTAGAAGTTCTCAGTCCTTTCATTCCTAGTGACTTCTACTTGTGTCTTACATCACTGCCCTTTGTGCATAACATCTTTCACTAAAATTAGTGCACTGACTCAGTTTAAAAATAACTTCATTAAGAGTGGGGAGAGGTAGTATTCACACACTGTGGAATATTACAGTGTGACTTTGCAAGTAGTTGTGCAGACAGGGTGAAGAAGGAGGCACATCTCCAAGCCAAGCTAGGAATATGTTTTCAGAGGTTGACAACAACAGCTTCATCACTGAAGAAAATCATGCCCTGGAACAATGCTCTAAGAAATTATTCCTATGCAGGAAGACTCTGCCTAGAGACACAAGTTAATCTATGTATGTCCCAGTTCCAACAACAGCACAAATAATACTTTATTTCAGAGCTTGCCTACACAGATCATGCTATCCTGTTTGTCTATATTTGTAATTTCAAATCTAGTAACCATTTCCTTAACAGTGCCTATGACTAAATACAAATTGTTCTCTACTTTTTTCTTGGTATGTCCGGTAGCAAAGACCTTTTGAGATAAACTTATACGTATTTGTAAGGAATGTTCTGCTGTATTTGTCAGGACACTTATACTGGCTTAGTCTCCATGGTTTCCTCAAATTCAGGAGACTCAACTACCAATAAGGCACTGTGCCACTAAGCTAGCAGCCATCAGAACTGGTTTGGCCAGAGAAGTCTCTCCACAGATGCTAAAAAGATGTTTGTGAGACAGTGAGAGGCATCCTAAACTCACCACTTGAGCTAACTGGAAAGGTATACCCTAGCAGGGGATAAAAGAATCCTGAAAAGATTCATGAAGAACCACGTTCCTGCAGAAATATTTCTTGTGGAAAGCAAAGAGATCCAGCCTAGCATTTTCCAAGACAAGTGATGCAAAATCAGAACTCAGTTATAGCTGTCTAGACTGCAGTAGCATTTGCTGCTTTACAGTTACTGAACCAGGACATTGCTTACTTGCTTGTGTAGGGGGAGAAATAAAAACCAAAAGTACAACCCCCCATTTTTCATCAGCTCTAGAATGAATCCTGGAATCAGGCTTTAAATAAACAAATAAAACTCCCAAACTCCTCCCAGAAAACCAAATACCTGAAAAACCTCAAAATGTATCTCTTTTTAATGTATAAAGGTATAATGTACACATACTTTTCACATATAATGGAATTTATGTCAGTTAAGGTCTCCAAAGCACGTAATAAATTCTCCACTGTAGATATTAGAGAGTAGGAATGATGGAATTTGTTAAAAGGAGATTTTCCAAACTTATTTGTTTCTGTTTCAAATTTTTAGTCATTTTCCAAACAGTTTGTGATATAGACATTTATAAACAATCATTCTGTCTCAGTTGTGTATAATACAACTGGGTCATGATAAAAAAAAAATCAGGACCTGTTAATATGCCAGTAAAATTATCACATTAATACACTACAGAAATCAAAAGGCTTAATTAATCTTGAATAAAGCCTAAAAGGCTAAATTAAAATTGAAAGTAACCTTCCAATTTTTTTTCCCTCAGCTTTATAGTGAATTTCAGAACCAGACGTTGTTCAGCCTGGTAACACAGCTCATGGGAAGCTATATTCCTCTTTAACTTCCTTGCTTTTGATTGAATTCGCACATTGTCACACTCAGTTTCTTTTCATAACTAAAATATTTGTCAACATTTTGATAGCTCGTAGCTGCCTCCATGAAGGACAGGTCACAGTGTTACTGTGACTCAGTGTATCTATGTTTTAGGTTTAGATGTGTCAGGTTGGGCAGCTAACCATAACTGATACATTATTTGATAATTTTTAAGTTTGTTATATGGAAAAATATTGTCAAAACTGTATGTCTATCTTCCATGCATTCCCTCTGAAATAGAATCACATACAAATATATGGCTAATGCAGAATGAAGTCAGTGGAGATTTAAAAGAAATTAATGAAAGATTTAGGTAATCATCTTCTGGCTGCCATTTAGTTACAAGAATGTTAAGTCTTTTGATGTTTGGAAATGCGTTTAAACCAACACACAACAATAACGAGAGTTCTTTATTAAGTTGATGAATTACACTTGCCAACATTCCTATTTAGGGGTGTATGATCACTATGATCATACACCCCTAAAAAAGAGCAACTTTATCTTCTCTATGAAGAAGCAACTGAGAAGATAAAGTTGCTCTTCTCAGTGTTGGCCAGTCATAGGACAAGGGGCAATGGGTCCAGGCTGGAACATAGATAGTTCCATCTGAATATAAGGAAGAACTTTTTCTATTCAAAGCAAAATATCATCCGGAAATTTCACAATATTAATATTTTGTTTTCTCACTAGGATAAAAAAACAATAAACTCAAACAATCAAAACAATGTTGGTCTAAAAGAGTGTTTTCCAATACATTCATCACAGCTTCATGGAGGCCAAACTTAAACATGTCATGAGTCAGACCTACACAGTAGACGGTAAGATTTTTATCAATGGACACCTCAAATCACTTATGATACAATATATTTTCCTACCAATGTATCCCAGATTATTTTACTGTATCAAGACAATGGAACCTCCCCTACATAGAACCACTTCCACTGAACTGATGTCTGTCACATATGTCTGATCATTTGAACAGGGACACACAGAAATATTCTCATCTAGTACAAATTAGCATGGGTCAAATTATTTTTGTGAGATATAAATTCTAAATATGTAATAAAATGTCATATAAACTCACCCAAAGTATTTTTTGTCACAATCCAGATACCTGTCAGAATCTACTGATAACTAAGAAACCTATAGGCCTTTAAAATAGTAGCCCAAAATGTTCTATTTCTGCTTAGGTCTAAAAAAGTTGTATACTATATAAATGTATATACTCTATACTGTATATACTATATCCCATATAAATATACACATACATGCTATTTCAAAGTGTTCTACTGTTCAATTGTCTATGATAAGAGATCTAAATAACAGCAAGTGTTCTTAAAAATGCTTGAAATAGAACCTTGATGACAATGACAATTAACAGGATATTACAAATCTAGTGCTTGCTACATCACAGACTTTTTCCGATTTGGATGTGAAGTTACCATCCTGAGCTTAATACAAAAAAGTGCTGTAAAAATGAACCAATTCAGCATGTTTCTGAAAGACTACTTCTGTGTAGACTAAGTGATCTAATGTAGTCATGCATTTGAGTGAAAATCGGCATAACAACCCTTCATATACAGCCTTTTCTTTAGACTTACTTGAAAGTAAATGATATGTGCAATTCACAGGTGCTACTATATCCTGGATATATCAATCTCTATCTGATTGACTACTTATTTCAACCTCTCACTATACCCCGTATCTAAAAGGTTTTCTTAGCGATTTGGCACATCTCCCATTGTAGCATGTTTTTTTAGTGCTTGGATCATTTCTATTTAGTCACTTGGCTGCTTCACTTAGTCTCCTGCACTTTTTTCCTTTTCATGTACTTTGTAAACACCTCTGGATGCCTCACTTATTGTGAATAACAGCTATATCCCTCCCCCATTCCAAATCTTATCTCCCAACTCTATTTTTTCCTGACAGTATTTCTAATCTTCTCACAAGTTTCTCAGTTTACTCCAACTTGTCTTAGAGCTCCCCTTGCTGTTGGATGCTGTTACGAGGCGACGAAGCTTTAACAAAAATTAATGTATGACACAGGCAGCATTCAAATAACTATTTACAGTGTTTTGATGTTATGGTGTTATATAAGCTAGAATTATATAGCCAAATGGGCAAAGTTTCTAATGTTCAGTAACAACTGCTAAATAATGCAAAATCTGTTGATGAAATCTGCAAATCTTTAAAGTGAATTGCTTACAATACACGTTTTCTTCAGAAGCAGATAGAAATACGTGTATTTCTATCAAAAGGTCATGCTTATTAAAAATAGTGCTTTTGCTTTCAAAATAATTAGTCTTCCTACTATTTAAAATATAAACATTATAAATATGGAATAGAGCTACTGGAATAAAAAAGTACTTTAATTTATAAATTGTATAAAAATTATAATGAATGTAAAAATATATTTGCAGGTATAATAAATCAGGAATTAAAAATCAAGAATATACTTATAATAAATTCTATTCATCTCTTAAAAATTGAAATGCCATTTCTCACACAATGAACTGCAATTTCTCAATCATTCAAGTATCATTCTTAATCAGAAGTTACTAAAAATATAAGGTATTAAGCTTGTACAGTGCTGTTTAAAAACTGAGAAAAAATTACTATATGAAGCCTATTCTTTAGCTTTATAAATGTATCATAAAAGGTTACATTCTTAATTTTTTTTATTTAAACAATAGTGTCTAAAAATATCACTAGCAACTGTGCAACTGGATATAATTTAAGGTTGCTATTGGTGGTATATTGTAAATACTAAATCAAGAACTTCCGCTATTAAAAAGAGTACTGTGGTTTTTAAAGTACATTGAGAAGAATTAGTCATATCTGAAATAATTAAATAATTTTCATGGATCTAGCAATTGTTTATATAACCATTATCATATGTTGTTTCTTAAAGTATCAAAGAAGGTTTCAGTTTTATTAACCACTGCTATAATACTAATGACTAGATATGGGAGAGATTTTAAATCTGTGCTTCCTTATAAACAAGAATTTACAATCACATTCAGAGTATAAGATACTGAGATTTAATTTTTTCATGGAAACTGCAAGAAGGCCATCATGATTTGGTGGCGAATATTGCAGTAAAAAGAAAATTTAATTTGATTACTAATGAGTGCGGAACCTTTCAAAACTTTGACTTTACACACAGAAAACTAAACATCCTCTGTGAGACATGTGGGTGGGGAAGAAATGCAATCTCCAAAATACCGTTGTGCTGACCAAACATCCTTATCTAGGGTACATAGAGACTTCATACTACAAAGAACACAGAATGTAGTATATAGCAGTAAGTTGGTTTATGGTTATAATTATATTATAGGGTTGACCCTATAGGATATTTTAAGAAGGGCTTTCAATCTACTTGAATTGTCTCTTGTACTACTGGCACTGAATAAAAAGAAATAAAGAAATACCTGCTCCTTATGTCCCTACAAAACGCTATCCAAATCCAACAGAGGATAATAGCACTTGTCGTATTTCATTCAGATGGAAAGTATTTTTATTTGTCTGATCTACACTTGCATTGAAAAGATGCTTTATTCCTTGCTGCTGTCTGTCAAAACAGTAAAGTAGCATAAGGAGAAATGCCCTGTGGTATGGAATGACCTGGTCTTTCTAGTAAGGTGATAAAAAAGTTTTCAATAAAGGCTGAGAAACAAAGCAATTTCAGTAGGGCCACCAAGATTATTAAACATAATCGTTCCATATTGCTCAGAGAAGTCCTCGATTTCATTTTAACTGGAAAACAAAAAGTCTGTAATATCAGACTAGCAGCCTCTTTCTGAGTAAGTCCATGCATTCCTAAAATTGTGTGAAGACTATGCTTACTTATGGCATTTGTTCCAGTATCAACACTGTCTCCCTTTGTAAAGGCCTTTTCTGCATTTCGCTCTACTGACTCATATTTTCGTTCTTTCATTCCTTCACGTTTGACTTCACTATCAGAAAGATAAACATTTTGAAAGACATTACCTTGGTATAGCATTTTCTGGGGTAGTATTAGTCGTTGTTGTTATTGTTGTTAAATTAGTTGCATTATCTCACTGGCAGCCTTTAATTTTTGATTGTGTATTCAAACCCATTTTCAGTGGTTGAGGCCAAGATTATCAGATGTTTTCTGAAATCCTGGTTCAATTCATGCAAGCAAATTAAACAGCCACTCAAAACCCCTATGTTTAAATACATCACAGCAAAGCAGTAAGTAGTTTTACTGCCAGGTACAGCCATTAAAAAAAAATAATTAAAAAAAATTAGTCATTATTCAAATCATTATTTCTATCTCCAAGCTTTCTTAATCTATTTGCCCTGGTTCTGCAGCACATTCTTTTCAAGATGCTTCACAGATCTAGATAATAAGCAAGATTAACATAATCAAGTGGCAAATAAAAGCACCGTCAGTATTTTTTGATATTGCTTCTTGCTATCAGTTATAAAAGGCAAAAGACAAGAAGCAATACACGAGCATGCCAAGGGTCATTCTAACAGTAGGAAGACAGGATAAGTCTTCTCAAGTTCCTTAAATAAAACCTTGGCAGAAAACTGGAAAATACTGAAATATTGAGTTGAAAGGTCAGTTTCCACTTCAGGATTGCCTTCTGTGCTTAGGATTCCCTGCTCTACTGAAACAGAAAAAAAAGAACATAAAAGGAAAACCAATAGGTCCCACAGGTACAGTTGCATTTTCTACCCTTACAAACATGGAGAGGGAAGAGGGAGGAATAGGAAAAGAGTCAATTCAATTAATGGCCAGTGCATTACCCTGCTGTTTGAAAAGAGACTAGGAATTACTAACCAACATTATGATCACATGTCCTTTCCTATTCATGTTTTCAGAATACGATCAAGACTTCCTCAACACTAATTTATATATTGTTATCCACAATTTTAAAAAAAGGCAACAGCACAAAAACTCCACCATTTCTAGCTGAATTACCTACATTAAACGAACAATTGTAAATTTCTTGACACTAATCAATCTTTTTCCCCTGCTTTTTAATTTATTAGCCACTTCATTATGTACCCTCTATTCTATATATCCTTGCAAAACTTCCAAAACAGCCACCAATGTCCATAGCTAAAAAGATTTAGTTTATATGGTCTGATAAAGAAATATACTATTTTTAACATACTTGACTAATTATTTTAGCTGCTGGAGTCTCATTACTTTCTGTATCTAATTTCATTATTATAATTACTTCCTCACACTGGCAAAAACTGAATTTGGTAGATTATATGTAGGACGGATCCATACCTTGTGTTGTGGCTGAAAGCTGTCAGAATTCTTCATCACTCTGACAAAGAATCTTGTCAGGAGGAAAATTCTAGTGTGGGCTTTAGAAACGAGATGAGAGTGGTGAAGTGTACCGGAAACATAGCAGCACCTACACATCCTCACTTAGTACTACCTGGTTTAAAGCAGAGGAACTACATCAGTGATACTTTGTTAAAGAAAATCTTTTAGCATCCACTTTCTTGATGCAGATGTAGTGTAGAATGAGCAATGACACAAACCAGGATTTTCAGAAATCTCAGTTCTCATATACATATTCTTCCAGAGCTACTTACCCGACTTCATTATAGTAATGACCCTGTACTCCAAAAGAAATAGGAAGGATATTAATATGCTTGAGTGATCTGAGGAAACTAATTTATAATTAAATAAAATAAACCCTTATATAAGGATTTAAACTGTCATAATCTCTTGAGAACTCAATTTAGACTCTGTCTCTCTGGAAGTTTGATTATTGTGATAAAAACATAACTTTTGTAGTCCAAAACAATAGTTTTTATACAAAATTGAACACCACCCCTTATGGGATAAAAAAGGGGTTTTGTTTGAGACAAACTCAATCTTCAAATTAAAAAATAAATAAATAAATATAAATGATCAGAAATATGGCGTAAACAGTCTTCATTTATTACCAAATGCACATTCTTGAAACTAAATTTAACCTTTATTACCTGAAAAACCTTAATTTATTAAAAACTGGAAAAGAAAACTAGGAATACTTTTTTATACTGTAAACTCTTCATGCTGATTTATGTTACTGAAGACACATGGGATTCATGAAAGGAGTTTCCAACATGGGAGGAGGGATGTTAAGGAGAAAGATAGACAACAGTAGCACAATAAATTAACCCTCCAGCTAGATACAACTCTATTAATTGCAGACACTCTTACATTAAACTGTTTCCAATTCCCTGCTGCTGAAACCTCTCAAAATAATTTCACCCTTTGACAGCTTAAATTATGATCTTCCCGGTCTATAAAAGTGGTTGACACATTTGTACTAAGTATTTAAATGACATGAAAAAAAAAAATGAAACGGTCGTTTCACATTCACCTGAAGAGCTCCTGAAATTTAATTTATTTTTTTATTTGTCAAACAAAACTTTTTGGTTATTTATATACTTAATTATATAAATGCTTATTTTGTATGTATATGGTAGAAGATGTAGGTAAAGTTACTTTAAAATTTTAGATATAAACCCCTTATAATTCCATTTTTATGTTTCTTATAATTTTTCTTGAATGCCTCTTGTTTGAGGCAGAAATTTCTCACATTTTTCCCTTTGGTTAAAGAAGGCAGTTTTAAAAGCTGCGAGTTAACCTTATTTTTTTTGGTAACTGCACTAGTTAAATATACAAAAAGAATACAAATGTATTTATCTGAATAGTAACTGAATAGTAAATAGTGTTAAATAAATGTCAGGAGAGGTACATGTTACCTTTGGATTTGCCCAGGATGTTATTCACTAATCTAAAATGTAACTTTTTAAATATAACTCTGAGAAATAGAGTGAAATCTGGGGAAATTAAGCCTGTTAGCTTCATCCAAAAAAACCCACCACATAACCCTACAAATGTTTATAAATTCACTATCAACTTTTACAAGTAATTAACAAAGAAAATAATAGAAAATGAGTCAGTTGTTTCATTCTTTTGAATAAGAATATTTAAAATAGAAGGCAGAGAGTATGTTTGTGATATTATTCAGAACGTGTCATTAAAATACCAAGGCAGATCTCACATTACACCAGTGTCTCTGGTGACAATATTGGGATACCACACTACTGACTCCATGGCTTTAAAATGATTTGATGTTTAAGGAACTCCTTCAAAGAGTAACAAATCTATGCAGGCAATTTCACGTAGGAGAGGCCTCAGTTAGCAAGTCACGCATTCTGTGTAGTATGCCTAATGAGACCATTAGCAATTTGGATGAGTGTAAGCAGTGAGTGAGAGCAGGTTTCTCCAATGTTGTCTTTCAAGTCCCCTGGGCATCACTCACATGTGCCAGACATTGAAACTGATGAACCTTTTGCTCCTCTAACACCTGCACAAAGTAATAGCTTAAGATGCCATGTGAAAAACGGGATTTCATCTGCCAAAGATGATCTAAGTTGAGATATTAATTATTCCTTTGGGAATCAGGCACAGTAAAATGCACTCTTTAAATGCTAACGTGAATACATCAACATGAATTTTTCAGATCCAAACCCAGTAAAATCCACTGAGCTTATATAAGCAATCATCAAGCTGTGGGCAAACCTGCTACATTTCAAGACAGATTTTTAGGGTTTTGGCTATATTTGTAATTTATGAAATTGTGTGGCAATTGTTAAATCAACCATTGATTTTTTTCACTGTAAAAATGCACAGCACTGTGATTTCTCATTTGAACATCATTATATGCTTTCATCATCAGTTACATATGAATAATTTATCTTAAAAATAATGAGATCATATAGCACCCTTTATATTTTTTCCTGGAAAAAAAAAAGTGACAGTAAATTTGAATTCTTCATTTTGGTCAAAGTTTTGCTAAAGGTTAGAGTTTTATCATTTAAGTCCAAACTAAAATGACAACAAACTCCTAAACAGCAGACTGGGATCCTTCTTTATATTTATGCACTTCAGGTGTTTTTCATTGTACATTAATGTTCTAAGACAACTTTTTCAAATACAGAATAATAGTATTTGATCTGAAAGATAACCTGAGAGTTGCAGACATTCAGACACAATTATTTTCTTAGCATTTTCACTTGAGAACACTGATTGAAAGAAGAGAGCTCAAAGGCTCTCTTCTTTCCACGTATGTACACATTCCCTCTAAACAAGTTATACTCAACACTAACAAATTTAAAAGTGTTCTTTGCATCCTCTCCCTTTGGGGTAGAAAAAAAGAAATAAAAGATCAGCAATCTGTTTCAACTCAAATTTTAAGCTTCAAATCCATCTATAATATATCTCGGACATCCAGAGACAGCTAAGGCAAGAATCTTCACAAAATCCAGGATTTGTTTGAATTTCCTGCTCTATCGTCTAGAGCATTTGTGAAAGAAAAAAGGGAAAAGCAAATAAATTTTATTCAAACTGTTTAACCCATCCCCTCTTACTGATCAATATAAAGCAAAAGGAACAGGTCAAAGAGAAAAACGTTAGCATAATGAACTTACCATGTATAAATAGGTTAAACATGAGCCTTATATAGGAGTCCTTCCTCCCCACCCTGCCCCCCCCCCAAAAAAAAGCAAATCCTTGAGATCATTTTTCATGTTTGTAAATTTTGTTTTGTAAATTGCGATTAGATTTCTTACAGTTGTAATTCTGGTTAAAGCTTTTTCTTGTGTTTGAACTCTTAAAAAATCTTTCCAGGGTTTTTTCCAGTATCTTGTAAAGGCTGAGTTTTCTAAAAGCTGGTTTTTTTCTGAAGGCATCATGAATTTACTTTTGCTGCACTCAAATATTTATTTTGATGACACTTTTTGCAATTTTTTGGGGGTTTTGACTTCCATATGAATTTTTTTTCAAAAATTACAGAAAAAATGAAAATTTACAACATAGGGAAATAAAACAACCACTGAGAAGGCTTGTGATCTGCTAAGTGCAACACAAACAGGAAAACAGAAACATGAAATGGAGTGCAAAAAGTTGTAAGTTTGAGAGATTTCTTTTTCGAATCCTTTAAAACTGCTTGTAATAAGCTGGTGACTAGAATGTTGTTCAAGTTCAGGGAGAGAAGTGTAACCTGAAATCTCTCCTTATGGTCAAAGAAACAATTAGCGTTAAGAAACTATGCCTGTGCTTTACCTTCTCCAACTATCTCCTTCTGAGATGAAGTAAGCTGATCTGAGAAATACCCAGTCATGTGGTATCCTCCACAGGAAAATCCTCCACAGGAAATAATTGAACAAGACAGGGCATGATAAAATATCAAACTATTTAACCTAATAAGCAGGTCAGCTTCACCTCTGCCTCGCACTTGTCATTGTAGCATGCTTCAATAAGATGTATCCTAGAAATGTAGAATCAAGCAGAAATGTGAACATCTATTCTACTCTGAAGTAGAAACAAACCTACAAAGAAAATAAGTATTACTAATCTTTTTACTGGACAGAAAGCTTTGGTACTAATATAAATTAATATTGCAAATTCCAGGGAAAAGTTTGTTATAAGATTTCTGCATAAAACATGTAACTTTAGTATGAATAGTAGTTTATACTATAAAAAATCTCTTTATAACATAAAGTTACATAGAAACATATACAAATCAACATATATAAATCTATACACATTTATTTAAAGAAACTCTTTATAACAAATTATATTGCTTTTACAGTGCTTTGAAAATACATTGTGTGCATCTTATTTAAATGTATGTTTGGAGAGTACAAACACCCGGACTACTTAAATACACTAATGCCGTGTGTATGTGTTGAAATGGTCCATTTCTTTTACATTGAGTGACCATTTTCAGTACTGTTAATCTAAGAGAAAGTGAAATGCTTAGTATTTTAATGTGTGAAATCAAAGGTAACATATAAATTGAAAATTAATGCCCCATTCTCAGAAGAAAATGCCACATACCAAAGGAAATTAGAGTGAAAAAAAGGTACAGGCGTAATTTAAACTCATGAATGATCATTATTCTCTACAGAGACAGACTGGCAGTTTGAGTTGAGTCATAAAATTGATCTGTGATGAAATGATCAGAGGAGAACATAGATAACAATGCAAAATAACTAATTCTTAAAAGTATGGAGACCTTCATAGGATAGTGTATAACTTGGAGACTCATCCTAATATCATCAATGACAGAGCACAGTCTAGAAAATATATATCATGCCTGATTCAAGACTCCATTCTAATTACTCTTTTAAAGCCTGTTCCACATTGTGACCATTCTGAGCAGTCATCTGTCTTGCATATTATACCAGCTATGGTAATGGCAATAAGCTGCTAGCTAGAAAGAGTTGTCCAAATGTTCCTAAAGTACTTTTGCAGGACATCAGCTGAGTGCTTTCATGCAACAGTGTACCCACTCAAAAGCACACTGTAACTGATGATGTATAGTACTCAGAATTCAATAAAAGCATTATTTTTCAGAAATGTAGTTAACATATTAATCACACTGTAAGCTTTCCAAAGTTAAAATGATAAAAGCTATAAAAAGCACTTCTGAAATTTAAGTTACTGTTGAATGTAGTGAACAGTAAGTATGCAGTCAGTAAAGGGTCTAATGTGCACTCATTGTTAGGGAAATGCAATTGTTACACATAACTTGCAGTGAGCCATCCCAGAATCACATGAAATTACAGTATAAAAACCAGAATGCTTTATGCTGTATTTTTTATGTTGTTTTTCTGGCAGGGAAGGGGAGAAAGAAGAGAGAACCTTTAGCCACTTGTGCAATGAACTGTATTGTGATTTGTCATGTATCAGAAGTTATGATCTAGCAGAACAGGTAGAAGTAACTGTCGGGATGGGGAACAACACAGAATAGGGTCATGACAGGCATATGCTCATTCTTAAGGAAACAGAATGGATGAAAGAGCACTTTGACAGCGAAAGAAGATCTCTCACAAGGGGTTCATGGAACATCCAGACTGTAACATTGGCTCTGAGATAATGATTATCTACATATTCACACTGACATGCATGCATATACATTCGTATAACAATTAAGCAACCCTGGGACAAAACCAAAAAGTATTAATATCAAACAATAAAAATCTGCACACCTAACTCTGGTGCTTTCTCAATACAGGCTTTCTCAACCTTATGTGGCATTACTGACACAATTCCCTAGCTGTAAATAGCCTTCCTCCCTACTAGCTGGACGTAGCTTACCTTAGTCAATTCGTAGACATGGCTATCCTGCTTTAGCCTGGACACTTCTACACACCTGTAATCAAGTACAAGACATTTCAGCAACTTCAGTGAAGCTGCCTATTACATAAAAGATTATGCAATTTCTTCTTAAATTTATAAACCATAACATTATAGGATCTCATTCTAACAAGCTAACTTCTGAGACAGAAGTATTCTGCTCAGCAGCAGTGTGCTAAGTCATACACAAACAAAAATACAACTAGAAAATAGATTTTCATATAACAATTGTGTTCTTACAGAAAAAAGTCTATTGCAAATAACACCACAAGCTGTGAGAGAGACAAGGCAAGGACAATGGAGGGGACGAGAAGGGATAAAATCTTTAAAACAGAAAAGGATATGCAAAACCTGTGTTCAATTCAATATAGTTGGGGGATGCAAAGCCTGTGCCTCTTTTCCAAAAGCAGATGTAACATTTCCACCTTCACCAAGGATCCTCTGCTGATTTGGCTTTTTATATAGCTTCTGTTTGTTTCATGTTGCTTTTTCCTTTGGTTTCTTCAGCAGTGGTGACACTTGGTGGAAGAGGAGCACTGAATTCATCTTGGTTTAAAAACACAGTAAGATATAAGCAAAACTGTATTAACATAACATTAAGACTTTACATTTATCAAAAGATTGTGCTGAATGATAGAAATATAATTTTTTAAAACCCAGCAACATAAAACGTATTCTATGAAGTGATCATTGTAGAATCCACAAAGATTTTGAGGTTCTGTGTGTTAAGGTTACACATAGAGCCTCAACCTTGACATAATGCTGAGCTGGGTAATTTCAGTATTATTTTCTACTGTAATATATGATACATATATGCATATACAGTTAGAACTGAAACCAATTTTAAAAATTATTACATTGCTTTATTAGCCAAATAATTTTGAAATAAATTAAAAATGCAATTTTTAAATCATGCCAAATATAAAAACATTTCCTTTCTTCAAAGAGGCAAACAACTGACACTCAGAAAATCCTGTAACCTGTTTGAATTAAAAATGTGCCTAATAATAAAGTATGTTTTTCAATGTTGCCTGACATTTCACAGTGACATTGTCATTTATTTCATAAAATTAGACATAAGGAAATGTCAGTAAATTTTAAGAAAATATGTGAAAAATTATAATCTACATGTTTTGCGATAAATGCTTTTAATTTCCACTGTTGTTTCTGTCCGTTATTTCTGAGTGGCAAACATATAAACTGTTTCTGAGTGACGAACCTATAAATGGTTAAAAGAATTACAGTGCTACATAGGACATTCAGGGAAAAAAAAAAAGAAGAAAGGAGGAGCAGAAGAAAAGAACAAACATCACTTGACAAATGTTAACCGATTTCATATTTTAAAATGAAAGAATATCTTCATTTCAAAAAGACATTTTTTTCAGACAAACAAAAGAACACACAGGAGAAAGGGAGCTGTATAAAGTGTCTAATGTCCATGAGAGCAGAGTTCAGAATCAGCAATTGAAACAATTCACTTAACCAAAATGTGTCTGAAGCACTGAGAAGGTTTGTACTAAAGAGAAGGGAGTTGATATCCCACAATCCTACAGAAATATTTCTCTACAAAGACATTCAAAGTGAATGTCTTTTTAGAGAAAAAGGTTTTAAAGAGAAAACTGGAACATGCATAACTCATTTGTTTATTGAGAATGGATAGTCTTCCTACAAAATCAGAAATCTCTTCTTTAGTCTTTATCAGTACAATGAGGATTTCTTATAATTCTGTATCATCTTGTAACTTGTATGTATTGTTTATTTTTTGATAAGCACCCATATATATGGTGCTCTTTACATTCTTTATACAAGTAGAGGAGAGGAAAACTGCCAATAGCTTTTCATCAAAGATTGCGATCAACCAGACTTCATCCAAATTAAGCAAGAATTGATTATGGTCTTCTTATATTTTGGAAGGGTCTCATCACCATTATCTCATGACATTTCACATTCCTTACTGGAATTTCACACTTTGAATTTACAGTGAAATAAACTGTATTCAAAGATATCTTATTAATATCATCACAATGCAAAAGAAATCTGAAAGTTTCATGGCGCATTTCAGACTTGATCTTTTGAAATGTAAACGGCTATTTGGGTTGACTATTTTTTAACAGAGCCTTATATTAAAGGAGAGTCTGAAAAATCCAGCACTTAGCAATAACCCATTAAATTTCAATTCAACTCTTGTAAAAGTCCACTACATCTATAATTCAAAATAATAATTAAAAATATATTTTAAAAAACAAAAAATGTTTTAACATTTCCATTAGTTAGCTGATGAATAAAAGGGTTTTTTTAAAAAGCCCTGAAGTGAAAAATTCTTTAAACTACTTCTAAATAAGAACAATTATTTGCACATATATACATTATTCTACTGCTGAAGTGGTGGATTATTGTAAGCTAAGCTTTACATGTACAAAACTGAGTCAAACTGTTAATCACTAAAATGTAATGTGAACTCTTGGATTTGCCTGCTTATCTATTCTAGTCTACGGCCGTAAGAAATGAGCTCCTGACTATTTTGGATATACTATTAAAAAGTTACAGAAGAAACCAATGTTTCAAATTCACGGAGTTCTTACTCTAGCAAAACAAAGAAAGATGGACTGGTTGGGTACAATGACAGTTGTTAGATCATTCTTTTAATGATTCCCTTACTGAATTTGGATTAGCTATGACATTATTCATCATGAAAGTCATATGGGCAGTGTCATCCAGAAACAGTATTTTAAATTGGATTTATTTTTATATATACAAGTTTTGAAGTTGTGAAGAAGTATGGCAGAAAATTTGTCTTCTCTGCTCAAACCAACTGAATGAAGCTTTGCACATCCTAGTTTGACCTCAAAGATGGCCCTGCTTTGAGCATGTGGTAGGACAAGACGCTTCCTCAGTTGAAATATTGTATATACATTTTTTATAATCTTTTTTTCCATCATCATTAGTTGGTGTAATGCAATCATATAATTACAGAATTCGTAAAGAACATGGTAAAATCATAAAGGTTATATTTATTTAGCTCTGCAGTGATTGCAGCTTTCTGAAAACAGTACATCAGGATATTCTTTCTGAAACAAAATTGATGATTGAATCAATTTGGTTCATTATTATTCAGTTAAATGAAGCACCCCAAACTTCTCCAAAAAGTAAACTGCAATGGATTTTGGAGGTTTTGGTTGTTTTCTTGTATTTTGTAAGTAAAGGTAGGCCCATAAACTTCAATGACACACAAGGTCTTACATGGTAACAGACTCTGCAGAGAGCATTTATTCTGGTTCCAAGTTTAAAAGTACATAGATGTTTTAGCACTGATGAACTCATGCACCTTCCTGAATCGTAGACTTTGCAGAACCTAGTTAAGCACATAGATCTTAACAACAATGAATTGAAAAAAGCCTCCTAAGCAATTTGTGACTCCCATTTGTTAAATTTTGAATAGATATAATTATATACTTTATGAGGTGGATATTGTTGCAGGGGAAAAAGGCTTAGTTCATATAGTTTAAACCAAATCAGGACTCAAAAAGTTTATTGACTTCTTAATGACACATAATTAACTGGCAGTCTATGAACGATATATTTGGGATCAATATCTGCAGTATAAGTGGTATGCTCCAATAAGAGGTGCTTATGAATTGTTAATGATCATCTACAATCTCCTAAAAAGCCTTCTATAACTAGCTGCATGAAGTTCTAATATGAGTTACGTGAGTGCAGACATACTCTCACAGGATGTCTTTAAAACGAAAGACCTCCGTGATTCTAAAAAA